>LKNJ01001189.1:192672-216862 GCA_002120245.1 Maccullochella peelii
ACTTTTAAGTCACTGCCCAACCCTCCTGCAGGCCCTTTTTCTGACCCCAGAAGCTGAAGCCACAGTACTTTGCTTGCCCGTTCAGTCTTGCTCTAAATAAATCTATAGAACAACGGTAGCCACAAGACTTTAACTTATACTAGGTGCCTTCCCGAGCAGACCTTTCCATCACAGAAAGCGGTAACCAAAGGGCTTTAGATATATATCTATAGATCATATGATTATTTCATAGTATTGTACATGACCATGTGTGCTATTTCCAATACCAGTTAGATCCCCTGATATTAAAAAGTATATTTCTTTATAGTTTTACTATACTATTTCCCTTAAGTTGTTGCTAGCTATAGGGTACCCTTATACTCCCTAGATGACAGAGATTCTAATTATGGCCTTATTGCTATATGCTAATATGCTAACTTAGTGTCAATGATGTGCTAATGTTATGCTAATGCTAAGCTACCATTAGCTTCAACCACCCCAGCATCTGATTCAGTCACAGCAGCTCAGATTAGTACAGACAACAGAAAAGCTTCACATTGAACTCTCAATTTAACTTTCAGATTCTTTAGAGGAGAGGCAACGTACCGTCTGTGACCCGGGCGGGTTCACACTGTGCTCACAAACAACAAGATAGCAGAATTTAGAAAGTGGCTCTGCTTACCTTTCTTTTGGGGCCCCCGTTGTTTCGAGCGGCAGTGCTCCCGTCCAAGCCTCAGGCCTCACGGCCTCTCCTGGCTGGCTCGCCAATTTAATGTGGGAGGAAAACCCCGAAGATGGGCCAGATGTCTTCCAGAGTCTTCACCACACCATAAACTTACTTCAATAATTGCAATAGTTGCTTGTGCTTGCTCTTGGTGGGAATTGTTGGGTCTCTGTACACATAAGGAGTTGGTCTAGATCTGCTCTTTAGGACAAAGTGCCCTGAGATAACGTTGTTATGATATGGCGCTATATAAATAAAACTGAATTGAATTGAATTGAACAATAATAATAATATAACAACTGAGTCAAAAGAGTTCAAATATGAAAAGAGTTTACTGTTAAAGCACAAAAATACAGCAAAACACGAGTCAGNTGCCCCCGTGCTGCTGCTTGGCAGTCGCTGCTGTTATTGTTATTTTTGGACTTATTATTAGTATTACTACTATCACATTGCTACTACTTTTATTTGTATTAACATTAATACTATTTCCACTACTGCTGCTTCACATCTGTATGTAGAACTGAACTGTGCTGTGCTACTGCATGTTCACTTTCCTCAAGCTCTCTCGCTCTCTCTCTCTCTCTCTCCCTCCCCTCTCTCTCAACCCAACCGATCGAGGCAGATGACCGCCCACCCAGAGCCTGGTTCTGCTCGAGGTTTCTGCCTGTTAAAAGAGAGTTTTTCCTTGCCACTGTTGCTTGTGCTTGCTCTTGGTGGGAATTGTTGGGTCTCTGTACACATAAGGAGTCGATCTAGACCAGCTCGTTATGACAAAGTGCCCTGAGATAACGTTGTTATGATATGGCGCTATATAAATAAAACTGAATTGAATTGAATTGAATAAATCATTAAATCCCTCATACAATCAATAAATGTCTAATCTGTAACCGTGTACTTTGTAATTACCTGCTGCATTGTTTGGATTATTGTAGTGGATTTCCAGCCTATAGTATACATCCCTGTCCTCTCCTCCGACAGGAATACCCGCATTCCCTGGGAGCTCAAATACCTAAAGTTTCAGAGATAAACTGTTGATCAACTTGCAAAAGCACAACACTGCCATGGATGGACATGGATGCATGGAAGACAGACAGCAAAATTAATCTAAGAATTGAGAGATGGACACTTGAGATTCTCCCTTACCCCTCCTCCCACTCCCCATGCAGCCACCACCCCAAAGCAGGCATCCCCTATATTGCCCTTGTAGCACGGCTTGTCGTACGGTGCTGTCACAAAGGAGGGGCAGCGGTACAGCAGTATGTGATGAACGATGTCATGGTGCTGAATTACCGGTTCAATCTGAGGCAGAGTAAGAAGAGATTTGGTACAGAAGGTTAAATGAATGCTGAATGAAGGTAGAAATAAATATGAAAATCATGATGCTCATTATTATGTTCACTTTTTAGGTGTGGGACTGCTTTTGTATTAGATCATGCCTACTCTTCTACAGTTAGGAAATGATAAATGACACTTACCTATACAGTATCAGTGATTTTTATTGTAACTATACTTTTGTCAGATCAATTCACTCAAAAGCTGACAGTAGCATGGGGGTGTAAATCAAACACCCCATGTAAAGAATAGTATTAAATTGCTGATTTTGGTTAAAGGTGGCTGAAGAGTAAGATGAAGAAAGGATAATTACCTGATATACATGATGTTTCGTATTTAAGGTTGGAAACTTCATGACCTTGCAGTGGTAATAGGTACGATTAGGAGGGATAGCGATCTGTAAAAAATAAAGATAAAAGGTAGACAAAATACAATTTGGGTTTGTCTTAGTCTGGACGACTACACGCAGAATTGTTTTGATTTATTTGGATTTTAAATTGTCTTCCACCCATTCATCCAAACTATATATTGAAAAAATCAAAAAAGTAGAAACTGTATTCTAATTAATTAGATAAGTGAGCTACAAGGTGAAAAATTGAGAAAAATCTACACATTTTCCCACAAACATGCATGTCTATCATTGTCATAACTGTTTTTAATTATTCTTACATTGTCCACTGTGGCATTGAGATAGTTGATGTTGGGTACGCTTGTTCTGGGCATATAGTTCAACAGGTTGACTTCCATGTTGCCTCTACGGGCCCCATGGTAACTGATCTGATCTGTTGTTCCGTAGGCGTAGATCAGTTTAATGGATTGAGCCTATAAAAGAGATTGCAGTTTTACTCAACAGATACAATACAAAAACAACTACATGAAAGGACTTTTATTGGGACAAAAGGAATATGGTATGTTTCTGTGTTCCTAAAACTGAAAAATCCAGTCTTTATTTACGTTACAAAACTAGTTATGTTTTTAAAATTCAAGTGATACAGTAATACAGACAGTTTAATATTCTGACTGTGCTGTTTACTCTGCACAACCACAAATGTCACCGTATCCAGCCAGGTTTTATTACCAAATACGTATAGAATTTCAGGTGTTCAATGTGAAACAAAATCTTTAAAAACCTCTTTCTGTTGTTGCCATTGTCTTCATGTCTGAAAACACCCAACTGAATGAACGGTAAAGTTAATTCAGGTGAACCTAACAAAAAGACTATATCAGCGTTTATATGGATAAAAGCAGGAAACTTGAGCTTAGATCAGGAATACAAAAGACTATAGTATTAAAAAGCTTGTGATGCTGGTTAAAGTTCCATGCTGTAAAACAACAAACGAAGTCAGGCGTAATCAGTTGATTAGGGATGTTGGTCCATAGGCATTAATTTAGGTTATTGTTACCATGGAGAAGCCTCCTAGATGGGGTAATGTTCCACAATTCTTACAAATCATGTTTCATTAGATTGAAACGGTTTATTTCATCATTTTTATTTCATGCTGTATAAAGTTCCAACCGGTCTGGCATCAACCAGTCTGACATTTTTCTGACATTATAAAGTGAGGAAATTTCCAATCTCATCACTTATTCAGTGTGATTTAGCTAAGTAAACTCCATCGGAATAAATAGAAGACTCTTAAAACCAAATAATGGATAAATCACTGAATGCTAAAATAAATTTGTTGTATCAATGGTAACTCCTGCTACTCCTTTTTTTAACATATTTCAATTAAAATGAAGTTGATATTGCAATATTGCTGCAGGTGCTCATCAGCTTTGCATCTAATACCACACATGCAGAATATACTAAAAAAGGTTGGGAATATCTGAATGTCTTACAGTGATATGGAAGTCTTGGCCATCACACGCCTGAATGGACCTCTGAAAGGTCATGATGGTTTGACCGTCAACTTCACTCAGAGAGAGGAGAGTGTAGCTCTGCTGCTCGTCCTCCAAAGGCATGAAGTCCCCTTTGGCATGATAATCCTGATGGACAGAAAGACAAAACTTACAGACAGCAGAAAGCCTGATATTGGCCTAACACTGTGCTCTGTTGAACATGGAAAAATTAAACTCAAGACATTTTTCCAGTAATATTTAAAGATATGGAATAGACATAAAGTAATCCGCTACACATGTAGTTGTTAATATCTGGTTATGACTTACTTTGAAGTAGCTTCCACTGGGTCCTAGTCCCCCCATGATGATATCTGACCCCGTCATTCCTCCGTTTGTACTGAAGCCAAAGCCCACCCAGCCTGTTGTGTTGACTGCCAGTTTGAATGTAATGTTTCCTTGTGGGTTATCAAAGCCCCACTTCAAGCAGACCATATGGTCCGGGTCCAGGTACTCCATGAAGGGCATGGTAGGGTCCATTGCCCCTGCTTGTTTTGCCCCGACCAAGAACAGGTAGAGGAAAGGAAGCAGAGAGCGCATGATGTCTCTGTAAAAGTGGAGATCTTCGAACTGAGCCCACTGTCTGTGGAGTTTCCAAATACCCTCCCATCCTCCTCCCACACACCTGCGTTGTTAGATGAACGTAAGTGACACAGGCAAAAAGTGCTCCATCACGTGGTTTTTGCCTTCATGGAACAACAATACTGAATATGACTCTGGCTGTGGCCTCATTCTGATTTTGTCATATTCTGATTTTTGTACTAAATTTCATTATACTTTCAAATTTAAGGATTTCTTCAAAGCCTCCCATTCAATTATTTTCCTATAACTACACACTCATACCCTCTTTCTGTCTCTCTCAATGAGCTGTGTTCAGGTGGGCTGTGTTCACCTACTGTAAACTGTAAGCCCTCTCAGCTACTGCCTCCCTCATTTATATCAACCCGTTCCACCGGTTCTTTCCCATTGACAGACAAGTGAGACCATGGCCTCAGGTGTTTGATATATGAGGAGGTGACGAGGAGGGAGCAGGAATGAAAGGTGCACCTCTCATTTTGGGCTGAACCAAGGTTGTCAATATATTGAATCTGGCCAAAATGAAAGGAATACCTTTAATCCGCTCTCTTTCCCTCTTTGTCACCTTCTCACTTCATTCCAGCCAAAACAATGTTATCTTATAGGAATGTGAATAGTGTGATCATTCTTTGAGTGTTGGATTCAGATCCTCTGCACTTAAAGACAGTGTTGCACACTTATAGTCTCATATTTACTGTATATCTTTAATATTACTATTTACAGTGCACACACTTCAACTATCTCTGGCACTTCGACTTTAACAGAAAATCCTCAGCCTCTACACTTAAACTGACACTTCAACTAATTTCTTACTTTTCAACTGAAAGCTCAAATACTGACTGCTGTCACTCATTATCAAAAATATTTACAAAAATATTTACAGGACAAACTATCAGTCGCTTCAACATAAAATTTCAATTTCATCTTTCACACTTCAACTGAAAGTTCAACTGCTTTCGGTGCTTACATGCAAATAGAAATTTAACTGCCTACAGGGCTGAAACTTTGAATTAATATGTGTACATTGACATGTACACAGGAAGTACAGCACATACAGCACAGCAAAACAAGCCCAGAGTAGGTATGTGTATTATCTCCACTGGAGGAAAATGTGCAAAACACACATTAACAACGCAGTGAAACTCTAGAAATTTCTAACTGTAAAGAAGTGGTCTACTATGGAAAGTAAATGTTTTACATATAGAAAAGGGGACCTTCAGGTGAGCAAATACACATCGCAGAGATATAAAATCACCGGTCTCTGCATCAAGCCAGACCTGATGTGAGCCTTTTTAACAGCACAGATTTCAACAACTGACACTTCAAACCCTTTCAGTGCTTCAGTTTCTACAGACACTCAATTGGTTTAAGAGCTTCAACTTAAACTGCAACTGCCATTCAACATATCAGATGCAAACAATTAACATTTTAAGGAATTTTTAAGTGTTTGCACCTGCAATTTTCAGTTTTGTAGTCAAAGATGTGAGCTGAACTGAATAAACAGACAGCATTATTATCACTGCTATTGTTGTTTTGTCTTTGTGTTTTGATTTGTTGGCCAAAAACTTCCAGTACAGTAGATACGTGTATGTATCTGATCTTGACCACAGAGATATATCAACGATGGACCTTGATTGTAGTGTAATAGCACATTGAGCCCAGCAGAGGCCGACTTCAGCATAAGACACAAGTTCATGGTCACTCCCTTTCAGCCGTTGAACCAGCTGTGAGCCGTCAACAACATTGTCAGTAAACACACAAAGTAGCTGCCTTCATTAGAACAATACACCGGAACGGGGCCATTATTGCTTGGGCTGAGAATAAAACCAACTAAGCCTAATGTAGTCGGAACCTCTGAGCATAGTTTATGTATTTTGGAAAATACCCTACTAACCAATAAAAAACGAATTAGACAACGAATTAAGATTTAAAAAACTTAACATTAAGATTTAATTTTTTTAAAGGAAACACTTGGATGGTTGCTATTGTTTTACTAGACATAGGCTATTTGCAATTTGACTGATACGAGTATCACTAGGTCTATAATAATAATAATAATAATAATAATAATAATAATAATTTGTATTATTAGTCTATTTACCGTTAACTGTTTTATCTGCAAAATGTCTTTGAGTGGTTTATGAATTGAATATTATTATTATTATTATTAGAGTTTTATTCCGTGATTTAAACATTTGCCATTTTTAATGTTGGTAGCCTATGGTATTTGTGTTTTATTTGTTCCTTACATTTTACTTTAAGTGAGCCGATTTCTAATTTCATTTTATTTTATTTTAACTTGTCACGTCTTGGAGGGCCATATCGGACCCAGACTGCCTTTCCGGTTTCACTCCGCGGTGCAGGTCACTCCCTCGATAGGCTACTGTCAGCAGCTCTCTGCGCGGTTTAAACTTGCAGTTGCGCTGGACTAGTTCCTACTGTGTTTTTCCAGGTTTTTGAGTTTTTAAGTGACAAACTGTTATTAGTAATGTGTTAAAGTCTGTGGTGCGGGCGGCGGCTCAACACCGAGAGGAATTACCGTGTTTTCTTCGCTTTTAGTTGAAAAGCAGCGGGTGGGAATGTCCAGCTGAGGATTGGAAATCCTGAAAACCGTAGGGCCTGTTTTTGTAATGATTGATCAATGCTTCGACAATGGCGCTAAAGGTAAGTTTGGCAACTTTTCTAGGCTGTTTTAACGTCAACCCGGGTGTATTGTCTCCTTCAGTTTCCCCTGACAGTTGTTTTTAACGAAAAATGTGGGCTACGGACTTGTAAGAGCACAGACTGAGTTAGTTTAACGCATTAGGTCTACAGTGAACACTTCACTCGATAAGCTTCATATTAAGAGTCCAAAACATTTCAATACTCTAGTTTAGAGGCGTGTAATGGACGCTTACAACACATGTGTTTGCTGTTAATGTGAAACGAATGTTTTTGCTGTAGCGTACATGGAAAATGTGTCTCATTAAGAAAGTGTCTTGTGACATTTTACTACCTTTCCAGTGCGGGTCATTCCTACCTCCGCGGAATGCTGGGAAATGTAGTTTTTGTCGTGTGTATGGTTTTTTTGTTCATTCAGTACAGTGTGTGTGAGAGAGTGATTCTTGTTCATCTTCACCAGAGACTACAGTGTATGATCATCATTAATACAGTTAGTTTTAGTATTATTAATACTATAATTTGAGCTGCTGTTAGTATTAATAATATGAGCAGCCTATGAATATTTTTTTTACAAAACAGGAAATAGGTGGGTGGGTCTGAAGCTTATTTTGTTTACAGTTTTGTATTTGTGGTTTTTTTTTTGTCTGATGTGGTTTAAAAAAAACAAAAAACTCTACTCCTTCTTAGTCATTCTATGAATATGCAAATATTGTTCATTTTAGTTATGTTTTGCTACTTCACACAAGATGTCTCCTACTTAACGGAAAACTGCATTTTCACTGGACTGGTTTTAAGTTTCCACATCACACTACATCCCACCTTCAGCAGTTTAATGTGAAAACAACTTTCAAGTGTGAAACTGTCAGAGGTTAAACATCCACCAACACCTTTTTGATTGGAGGGAGACTTTACATTGAAATAACATCTCTGCAAATGACATCATGCCATCAAGTTAGTAAGGTCTAGATCGTCTTTGGCCCTTTCACTAAATAAAAATAATAACTGAGCCAGCAGAGCTGAGGCTGTGGCCAGAAACGTTCATAGCTTTTTCTCTCATTTACTTCCTGTTTAAAAACATCAGCCAGCTTCCTTGCCTCCAGGGAGGTGGCAGGCTAACACTGAAACAGATCTCTGTTCAGGGAAGAGTAAATAGCCTTGCATTCCATCTCATTGGTTAATGAACAAGTTAGTTAAGTCAAGCGATGTGAATTCAATACTGTTTTGATAACACATGGCATGCTGACTTTTTAGTTTGGATAAGACCTGGCAATCCAAGTGAATTTGGATAGTCAAACTTAGGAAAACAAATGAATGGGTAGGCCTGGATATCAGCCATGAAGTGAATTGTGAAAAGATAGGTCATATTTAGAATATCCTTCACTCTCATTGTTACAGGTATTTGTTTGTTTGTGTGTGTGTCTCTGGGGCCAAGGGGTAAGGGCAGATTAGTAGATGTGGGTCAGTATGAAAAGAACTGCAGGCTTCTGTATTAAACTGAACCAGGTAACATGGTGGTTCTGGCCTTGTTTTTGGTTGATACTGGAGGCTAGTTAAGAGTCAGCATAATATGCCCAGAAGAACTAGTTTTGCCTGTTTCACTGTGCCCTAATTTCACTCCACAAAAGTTGGAACACTGATGGTTCTATTGGGTGTGTTGCTATATGTGTGTACATGCACATGCATGTACACAGGGAAGTATATATGCATGTGCTGTCTTCATAAAAGAGTCCATCAAACATGCAGTAAGTCTTGTGTGTTTTTGTGTGTCTTCAGGCACAAGTTTTATATGACTTCACTGCTGAGGCTGGAAACAACGAGTTGACGGTGAGAGAAGGCGAGACAGTCACTATCACCAACCAGGTAAATCTCTACCTTCCTTCTGTCCCTGTCTCCCCTCTACCAAGTGGACACTGGGTGCAGGATCCATCTACCTACTGCTGCATTTGTAGTCATCTTTTTTGATTTTCATTTCAGTTCAGGTTCACATACTTAATTTAGGTTTTGCTAGCTTTTTATTCAGCTTGTTTACATGAAGTTTAAGGTCTGTGATTTAGTTGGGATTCCTGTTTTATGTACATCACGTAAAACATGTTTGGATTGGTGTAGTTTGCATTGTCTCATATGTTATCTGTTAAGAATGAGTCTGGGCCTAATTGTTGGCCACCACCGACACTGGGGAAGAGGAATAAAGTTTAAAAATTAAGTTTAATCTTAATTCAAAATTTGGCTGCAAGTTTCAGTTTTTTAATTATTTTCTTTTTTGGTAAGTAACTTTTTATTTACTTTTTTGTGGGTATTTTCTGACTAAAAATCTAGTATTAGTTAACTATAATAGTTTAGCCTCAAATTTAAATGTTCCTGTGACTCTTCTGTAACATTGCTATTGAAAGCCAACAGTCCTGTAAAGGCCCAACTCACATGATCTCAGGTTGTCTATAAACGATGAGTGTCACAAACGCATACAGAGGAAGGAAGGACAAAAGGGGGAAAAAAGAGAGGGAGCAAACATGATGTCATTACAGCAAGTCACCAACAGTTCAAAGGTCACTCACTGTGTGCTGACCCACATAGTTTTCTAATCAAAGTTGGTCTTAAGCCAATCAGGACCTACTATATAAGGAAAACAGAATCTATTTTTTTTTTTTTTCCCTCACTATATAAACTGACTGGAGGAATTTGTCCTGGGAGCTTTCAGTGTGTTGACAGATACTTGGGTAACCTGGTTAGTGTCAGTTTTTTGCTCTAACCTGAATTCTTAAAGGACATGCAAATGGGAAACCTGGTTTCCTTAATTGCAGTAACTGTTCATTTTACATTTTCTGGAGAAACCTGATTTGTTCCTTCCTGATGACTGTCCTCTTGCTGACATCCAAATGCTCCAAAAACTTTAGGCATCAGCATTATTTGAAAATACTGTAGAAACAAGAAATCTGATGACTAACCAGCTGCATGTAAATGTGGGTTTTAGAGTAATTGGGTTACTGCAATGCAACACATTCCTTTTAATGTGAATTTTTTGTCCCAGTAGGCTGGTCTTTTGTGTGCATGTGATGCAGACACCTACTCTCTGCTGACTGGAGCCAGTCCCAGTAATTTATGCTAACAGGTTGTTTTGGGTCTCTCTCTATTTCAGAATATTGGAGGCGGCTGGATTGAAGCACAGAACTCCAGAGGGGATGTTGGACTGGTGCCAGAAGACTACATCGAGGTAAGATTGACAGCTGGTGGTGATTTCACCACAGATATCTCACATCCAGCACAATATTTAAAATACCTTTACCTCCAGCAAATTTAAGCCACAAAGCCATCTGTTATCATGCTTTAAGGTCAAGATGTCCAATAGGTGCCATCTATATCAAAGTACAACCAAATATGTAACAGTTCAACCTCTCAATGCCTCTATCAGTCAGATATTTGTTATTATAGATAGGGCTCTGCATTGACTGCAGACTGTGGTGCTGTCTCTTGCCTGGAACTTAAATCACAACAGGATGTGCCTCCTTCAGAGTTGTGCTGATTAGGGTGTTTGTGTGTGTGTGTGTGTGTGTGCGCGCGCGCGTGCAGTTTTGATCCAGCAACTCTTGACTTCATGGGGATATGATTCACTCTGAAGACATTCGGAAAGAGAGTTTGGTTAAAAGTAAAGTCAGTGCAGTCTGTTTAACAATTTAGCCTCACTCTAAACAACACATCTACGTCTGTCTGTGTGTACAAGAAAGAGGTTGATATTATCTATCTTTACTTTGCAAACAAGCTCATGTGGATGTGTGTGTTTGTCTGACCTTAAGTTGCCTCACCAGCTGCCCCCAGACTGTTTTGATTTTGTTTTCCTATCATAAAAACCCACTGATGACAACTGCACTTGTATCTTGTGTAATATCTAATGGAAAACATCAAGACACAGCCTGTTTCTCAAGCAGCTACTTTCTATTTCAGTGCACTCTACTGGTAAAAATAAGATCTGACAAAACAAAAGGATATTGATCTACAAAAATGGCCAGAAGAATTATGTGTGGTAACAGAGATTTAAATGTGTAAATTTAAGTATCACCAGCCAGTTCTATCATACTTCAGATAAACAGAAAGTTAAAAACCCAGTTTGCAAAGCCAGGGAATACCAAGGAGACATGATCACATTACTACAGAAGAATGTACCTTTAAAAGTCATTAAATCACACTGGAATATCTGGATTTGTTTTCCTAATGGGACTGTTTTCTGTCTCTCCCTCTGTCTTACATCTTTTCATTTGTAGTTCAGTAAGCCATTTCCATCGCTCCCAGGAGCAGGAACCACAGCACCTACTCCAAGTTTAGGAAATGTTGCATCTCCGGATCTGTCCATCTTTGATGCCTATGCTCCCCCATCAGTACCTGCGCAAAACCAGGTAATGCACCCACCAAATGAAGGTATGGGTAAGTGCAAATACCTACAGTAGTGCCATGCACAGTGCACCAGCCATGTTCCCATTCTCCTGCTCAAAAGTATGTGTGAAGCAGAAAGCAGAAGTGAGCGATGACGGAGTTTTACTGACGTTCTTGAGGCGTGCGTGAACCCCAGAGATGCAGAAGTGAGAACAGCTGCTGTGGAGGATATTCACTGTGGTCATGCCATTTATAACTGACACAGGTTTTAGCTCGAGTGAAACAGAACCAAGAGGAGTTCAGTGAAATCTTTTGTCGCCGGCAGGCAGCAAGTTCCACAAATATGAGCGTACTGCTGGCTCGGTACAAATCTGGCGCAGTAAGTGGTTGAGGCAAGGCAGGAAATGTGCATCATCCCTCATTCTCTCTCTCGCCCTCTCTCTTCAACAACTCACACACACAAGCACATCTGTATCCAGCAGCATCACTTTAAACCATCCCCTGCTGAGTGTAAACCTTCACTGCTGGCGCTGTGTGATGATGTCACCTTCTTTTCCCCCTCAAGGTGGATGCTGGGGGCTTAAGTCCCCAGCCGGACACCCTCGACACCCCAGTTTCCCCCTACCTTTCGTCCCCTGATGAGGTAACCGCCACCTGGGGCTGGTGGATGAGCCCAGTGGCATGAAACCAAGCCCTCCACCCTCACCCATTCTCTGCCCCAAGCCCCCTCCTCTCTGATTGGCCTGCTTTGGCAAATTCCCCCTCCTACTCCCTACTGCCTGCAGAAAGCATGATCTCACCCTCTCCATTCACCTCACACTATTCAGTATACACTCGCACGCCACGTCACCAATCAACTCCCACGCCCCTTTATCTCAATTGTATGAATCAGCACCACAGTGAAACTTTAAAAGCTTAAAGATCAAAGTCAATGATCTTCGTGTCTCACCTGTAATTGACTAATCACACTGACGAATCATCAGACCAGAACACAAACATTTACTCCAGATGATGATCAGAATCTTATAAATAAAAAATTTTCCAATGCCATTTTGACTGAATGTGTGTATAAAAAGTTATCTATTCATGTGCAGTAAATGTGCTGCTAAATCTGGAAAGTGCTGTTTGAGTGTTGCTCCTCACTGCACTGCTGTGTTCACTGTGTCAACGTCATTGCAGCATTTATTTATTTTTTGTCAAACCACTGGTTCATTTCCAGTACTTTTTCTGTATGTCTATGTGCATTATGTGGTGTATTAAGTGGCCCTGCACTAGTTCAGTGTTCGGGCAGCTCAGTGCTTGGTTAGTATTAAGCTAACTGCAACCTACAAAAGGCACACATACACTCTATTGCATGCCAATGCCCACAGGTTTTCATAGTGGTCTACACAGTATGTCTGCCTTGCAAGCATGGCATGTAGTTGCATTTTCAGCTTAGAAGTACTGTAAAAATAATTTGTGTGTATGGACTGTGCATGTTCATCATTGTAAGCATGGGTCTTTTTTCAATATCCATTATTATTTTGATATTTTTAGTTATTGCATATGTTAAGCTGCATTTACAAACTACACTGTCACAGTCAAGTTGATTACCTTAGCAGATTCCCTGTTGGTGGCTAGTGCTGCATGTTGTTTTAAGACTCTTGTCAGCCTCTCATTAAACAGACTCCAAACTAGACTGGACTCTACTGTGTGTTCTCTCTCTCTCCTCTCCCTACTTGATCTGTACTTTCTGTGCTTCTTTCGTCCCTCACATTTTTTCTCTCGGTCTCTTCCAGGCTAGTAACGGTAATGATCCCTGGTCGGTGTGGAACGCGGACCCCTCGGGGGGCTCCAACAACAACTGGGCGTCCAATCCAGAGGGCACCCAGACTGGGAAGAGTGCTGCTGACCGCTGGAGCTCCATATCACAGGGCCACCCTCAGGCTTACCAGGGCCCAGGTAAGAACAGCTTTTCAGTTAGCAACCATGGTTGATGTTGGAAATATAATGTGTCAGTGCAATAAAATCACTGCCTATGATCTTGTGCCATTTATAAATTGTAAGTTTAATTCTTGTGGTTGTACTTACTCTACTCAGTACTGCTATTCAAAACCTCAGGATGATTTAAATTACATACTACGCTGTATGTATGTCGTTCTAAAGTGCTTTCTTTTCAAGTTATTATATTTGTTTGCTGTCTAATGTTCAATAGGATAATTTAAGTTTATTCACATCTTGGAGAAAAGGTAGTGCTAAACAGTTTACGGAGATTCTACATAATGATATATCTCTTAATATGGTTGCAGGGATGGGAAGGTCACACACTGTTGTTAGCTCTTAGCATCGTCATCTTGCTAAACAGTTTAGCTTACTGTTTGCAGATAGTTTGGGATGCTTGTTTTGGATTATCGTGAGAGAGGTTGCTACACTCTACAACATTTAGTGTTTTAGTACACATCCTGTATACATACAGTATTTGAGGTTGTTTTTTTTTTTTTTTAAACCAAAATCCAGTTCTCCAGACATGTGGTTAAATGTCTGTGTTTAGGTGAAAAATGTAACACATCCTGAATGTTGTAGAAAAGTAAGATATTCTGCAACTATGATAAGCGTCTTAGTCGTAAGACAGAAGATGATTTAAGTTTATAAGGATCTTTAAATGTGCTTAATGTCTAATGTTTTGCTTTTCCCCCTTATTTTTAATCTTGAAGAAAAATGTTATGTTCACCAGGTAGATTATAAAACCCATGTTTCACTGAGTGAAATATGGGTCAATTAGACCTGGCAAATAATACTTAAAATCAACTTCCTTTGAGTACCAGATGGGGTTTGCATCATAGAACAACGTAAGAAACAATGTTCTTTATACTCAGGGCAGAATACTGTTTTCTGTCCTTCAATTTAATCTGACACTAAGTGAAATACCTTATGAGAATATTGAGAATATACAGTAAACCCTCTAATCTGGAACTCCAGGTAGTTTGATCCAGTATTTATTATTTGCAAATACTATTTCACCCAGGTCTTTACAGATTTGGAGTGACTTGAACTCCCTCTCTGTCCAGTCCCTCCACTCAGATGCTCCAGTATGTGGACAGGACAATCAAGTCATGATTCTGTTTTTGCCAGACTATGGAAAAGTTAGCCTCACGCATGACTCAGAAGGACAAATTACTTGACCTGTTTTTTAAATCCTCCAGTTGTTACTGTAAAATGAGAACTGGGAGAATAAATGGCAAAGAGAAGAATTAACAGACTTTTCCTTTCTTTCTCTCTTGCCAAAGATATCTACCCGTATCCTTACCTTAATGATTACACAGGTATCTCTTGCATCGCCTGGTGGAGGCTTTTTCCTAAGTTTTGTGTGTGAACTGGCAATAAGTACTCACGAAGAGAGTTTCCAGCAAATAGTTTTAGGAAATGATTTACATTCTTAAAAGCATGTGGGTGAGGCGCTTCAGTTTGTATCTTGATATTAACCCTGTATTAACTTTATTGTGATGATGTGGCAAAGTGCCAGTTGTGACTGACCACTTGTGAAGTTATAATCACAGTGTGAAAACAGTGACAGACTTTTGTGTCAAGTTTCATCTTGAGTGTGAGCTCTGTCTCACAGCATGTCTGCCCCACAAAAGACAGAAAGCAGTAACTTAAGTCAGGATGAAGCTGAGAAAAGGGGGTTTAAAGACGTGAGGCTGGTTAGCCAAACTTTGTAACATATAGATAAAGTGTAAATTTATTTTACACTCTACCTTTTAGACACTTTTTACGAAGAAATATTTAGGGGGTCATGGGCTCAGATGGAGCGTTTTGGATTTGTAGGGCAGATGTAATGCATCACTTATGATTTCCTAACTTGCCTGTTGTGTATGTGTGGAAATATTTTCATTAATTGCTTGAGGTCAAGTTCAGTGATCTGCCACCACCACAGTGTCACACACTCTGTGTGAGGAAAATCATGCTATACAAATTACGTATTATTTTTAGTAGCATTGAGAATTGGTTCCTATTTAGAGCTAGTTTCAAATTGTTGGCTATTTATTTGTTTTCGCTGTACTCGCAGATGCAAGAGATTATTGTACACCAGGATGCATGCACTCTCTTTTCATTGGAAACTTGAGCTATGGCAGAAAGGAAATGTTGTTTGAACCCTTGAACTCATTTAACCATACTTCATGGGACAAGTCATAAAGAAAAAGTGCAATATTTGCAACTCATTCGTTTGATGCAGAGGTGGAAATGCTCACATTTCTTGGCGATGCATGTCATTACATAAATGAAATGTTTCTGATAGCTTATAGGCGAGTTCTGCATGCCCTCAAGCTAATGCAACTGCAACTGCAAATGTCTTTCTAATCTAATGTTTAGGACCACAGTTTAAGGCTTAGCAGAGTATTTTTGTACTATGAAATAAGAATAAGAAACCCTGAATTTAGAAATAGACATTTTGCAATCACATTCAAATATTCCTCCACTTCAACTACTTTAGATACAGGGTTCCCACGGTCATTCAATTCCTGGAAAAGTTATGAAATTAGAAAAACTGTTTTCCAGGCCTGGAAATGGTTTAAAATATGTTCATAAAAATCCCAAAACAGAAAATGCTGTGTGTATCAGTTAATCTTCCCCAGCAGCTGTACCTTTTCACATAACTCTTATAGTTGGCTTCTTGTACATTTACACGTTGTACAGTAGTTTGTTGAACACAGAATATGTGATTTCTGTACCTGTGATTTAAAACACAACCATGTCTTTTGTCATGTATCTGCCCTCAGGAGCAGAGGATGATGAGTGGGATGATGAGTGGGATGACATGAAGTCCACTGGAGGTTACACCGAGTCAGAAACTGGAGACAGTGGAGCAATGCAGAGAGGAGGAGCTCATGCGTCTTCGATGAAAATCTCCCTCAACAAGTAAGTGTTGATGGTTCTACAATCTCACAATACAGCACATCACACTGTCTGACAAGAAAAATTGTAAAAATATAGTGATTTAAACTATCACAAATGGTTAGTAATTAGATTAAGCTGATCTGAATTGGTGCTGAACAATGTGCATCAGCTGAAATGTGCTCAGCCTTTTAGAGTTTGATTTTAGAGTTTTTATTGCTTCCAGGAATGTCACTGTCACTCACAAAATTTCACGTACAACAACATGGTGAATCCTCTTTGTCTGGACCAAGCCATACTTTAAAGCTCATTATATTTTTAGAATTATGATGCCATGTATACTGTATTTACTTTTTCCTGCTTGAATCAGCTGTAACATCCACTTGCTGTTAAAAACCACAAACACTAAAAATCACCACATTATAGAGGTACCTATTATTAGAGGTATCCTGTGGAGTGAAAGCTGCATTGTTTACATTCAGGTTAACTTGCAAGCAGTCTTGCATATCTTAGCATGTTACCACCTGTAGACCAGTGTGAATAGTGTGAAACCATTGGCAGGAATGTGTACCACCTGACATAAAAACAAAAAATGCCTCCATAGCGCTACTAGAGGTCAAAAACTCCACTGAAACCTTTAATGATTATGATAACGATGAGATCATTCAGTAGTTGTGGTTGACATAATAATGGCCGCAAGCACAATCCTGTTTAGGCCCACAGAAAGCTGCCTCTAGCTACATCAAAAAGTCCTCTGACTCTGAGGGTGGAGGAAGTAAAGAGAGTGGTCAGGACCATCACTTTTCAAACTTCTCTCTCTCTTTGAGCAGGTTTCCTGGGTTCTCCAAGTCTGGTCCAGAGCTCTACCTCCTATGCAAGCAGGTTGCTAAGGGCAAAGAGAAGCTACCGATCTATGTAGGTTATCTCTAAACATCCATACAGATTGTTTACAGTATATCAACAGATGTCTTCACTTGTTATATCAGTGGTCGTGGTACAGTCATTGAACCTACCTGACTGAACTAAATACAATGTTCTGTATCATAACAGAAGAAACTAAAAATGAGTCATGAGCACATTTACAGGTAGACAGTTTTTGTTACTCGTCAGGTAGATTATTGCAGCAATAGATGTTATACTTCCTACAGTATAATTGAATAGTATAGCGTGGTGTGACATGGTTTCCTCTCTTTGCCAGTGTGAACTTGTTTGTATGCTATAAAATGCAGTGTAGCGGGTTCCTAAACCTTATGTTTTATGCTCAGCTGGGAGAAGTTGGTCCAGTGTGGTCTTACCCAGAAACTCAGCTAGACTGTGTGGTGGCTGATCCTAAGAAAGGCTCAAAGATGTACGGCCTCAAGAGCTACATCGAGTACCAAATCATACCCAGCGTAAGTATTCAGTGGCATTTTGAAGCCAACAATATTTTCAATCTGAGATTGAACTAAACTGCAGTTTAGACACTTGCCAACGCCAAATAACTGCAAGTACACCATCTAAAAATATATTCCACCTTCCATACTTTTTTTTTTTTGCAGACCACAAACCGACCAGTCAATCACAGATACAAGCACTTTGATTGGCTGTATGAGAGGCTGCTAGACAAATTCGGGTCAGCCATCCCCATCCCCTCTTTACCAGACAAGCAGGTGACAGGTAAGTGCCCGACTCTGTGACCGACAGATGTAAGACACAAAAAAGATAAACATTGCTGATTACGACAACATGAAAATGAAATCTTTTCTTTGTATCCTCCCGTCTATTCCAGGGCGATTTGAGGAAGAGTTTATTAAGATGCGTATGGAGCGGTTGCAGGGCTGGATGACCAGGATGTGCAGGCACCCGGTTGTTTCCAGCAGTGACGTATTCCAGATTTTCCTCACCTACAAGGATGAGAAGGTGTGCTATTCTACCTCCACTTCTTCCCCCTTCAGACCTTTTATTCAAGACTAAAAAACTAACATGATTTGTACTTACTCAAACATAGGTTAGGGATTTTTATTATTGTCTAATTAAAATGAGCGATTCGTTGGTACAGGACTGGAAGATGGGGAAGAGAAAAGCAGAGAAAGATGAGACGGTGGGAGTGATGATCTTCTCCACGATAGAGCCTGAAGCTCCGGACCTGGATCCTGCGGAAGTGTGAGTTTTACTCTAAACCACTGCAAATAGAAAAACCTGGCTCAAAAAACACCAACATTAATTGTGTGGCTGACTGTATGTTCACCTGCTTATGGTTTATTGCTTGTAAAATGTGTCCCTCGGGTCCCAGGGAACATAAATGCGAGCAGTTCAGCAGATTTACCAAAGCCATGGATGACGGGGTGAAGGAAATCCTCACAGTGGGCCACGAGCACTGGAAGAGATGTACAGGCCGTAAGTACACACCGAACTGAAGCTAAATAAATGTTTTACCACACACAGGCCACACCTTCACTCTGTGCTGTAATTACTGTTTATATTAAAGAATGGTTCATTATGTTGAGTATTTTGTCAACTCAAGAAAAATTCATTCCCACATTGTGTCTGTCTGTGTTCATGTCTTGTTTCTTCCCCTCCACAGCTTTGCCAAAAGAGTACCAGAGAATCGGCAAAGCCTTCCAAAACCTCTCCTCTGTCTTCACCAGCAGTGGATACCAAGGTACAACAATGAATACAAATATGGCATCAAATGCTATTTTCAGTGACAGGCATTTTCCCAGGTGCAGCCACTTGCTTTTACTTTGCTGTTTTCAAAAGATAGCAACAGCAAAACAAATTGGCACACAGATAGTGTTGAGAAACACGACGATAACATTTTTCTAACCCCTTCCTGCTTTAGGCGAGTCAACCCTGACGGATGCCATGACAGCAGCAGGCAAGACATACGAGGAGATAGCTCAGATGGTGGCAGAGCAGGTTGGTGCTATGCCTGTTGTAACATACTGTAATATCACTGCCTTAAAATTCAACAAAGGTCCTGACAGGGATGTTGGATGCACTGCACTTGTTTTCCTTCACGAACAAGTGGGGGAGCAGAACTTTAAGGCCTCTGTTTTCTCAAATGTCTTTCAGTTTATTTTGGACCCGTTTATCAACCGCATCATTCTGTAATCACCCTCTCAATAATCTCAACATCTCACAATGTATGAACATTTCCTGCTTGCAGTCAGTGTTTACATCCTTGTGGGATTTTAATGACCCCTTTATCCCCAGCGTCCTGCTCGTAAAGTCTGTATCTGTAGAGGAAGAAACCACAGGAAAATGTATCTCTTGTATTTCCTAAATCTTGTTTAGACCTACTATTTGAATGTGGCTTTTCTGACTGTTCTGTGTAGCCTGATCAGTGTGGTGTGTAATAAAATCAAACTTGGGCCTTTTTTTTAATGTCGCAGCAGCTTCCAGAGGGAGGATTCGTCTGGTAAGCTTGTGCTGATCCGGACACTTTGTCTCAGTGCTCCTGTATTGTTGCCTTTAGTTTAGCGTTGCCTGTGATAGTCATGGTGAAAGAAATTGTCTGCACATGGATTCATCGTAGGAGCCAAAAGTCTAAAACAATGCAGTGTATCTGTTGCATACAGCTTTGATAAATTCAAGGATAGGGGAAGAATGTAGGTGTTGAATTTTATATTCATATAGCCAGATGTACTGCAGGGTAAGTGGATATATCTGCTAAATATTATTGTCTCTTCTATTACTCTACCGTTGTTTGTAGTACTACAGCAAGTTTCAGCTGAATCATCTCTTAATGAGAATCTGTAGTATTATAAACTTGAATCTCCTTTTTTTGTGTTTAAGTTAGGCTGCTGTGTTAAAATTAATGTGACATAATGTTTCCCTGTATTTTATCGCTTTCAGATCTGTGTGATATTTCCTGCTTTGGATTTAACTTTGTTCCAAATTTTATGTTACATTTCTCTTTTTTGTCTCTGTGTCTGCTCCTTTTTCAGCCCAAGAAAGACCTCCACTTTGTCATGGAGACCAACAATGAATATAAGGGTCTTCTTGGATGCTTCCCGGACACCATTGGAGTCCATAAGGTACATCTGGTACAAAGGTTTATTAGAAAATAAATTTAATGGGATGTCTCATTTATATACCAAAAACTTAAACTTTAAGGGCAGTTTCTTCAAGGCACAGCTGTTTCCTAAGTTCATGCCTAGCCTAATTATAACGTCTACTAGAGGTCCTCACTAAGTGGAGATTTATGCATCACTCAATTAAAATGGGTAGCACTTACATAGAAATTAGTTTTTACTAAATATTTCCACTCAGTAACTGTTACGTAGCTAACTCAATTTGCAAAGCTAATGTTAGCTTGCTAATATATGACCCCTTTAGACCCTTCTTTAGATAAAGAACATATCTGACCTGACACAAAATGCTATTTAATAACAAATGTAAACTGTGAAGATTAGCAATGACATTTCATAACAACATCACATTACAAAATCTTATCTGTTAGCAGAATCGGACATTTCCCCCTCACTCTAAACTGCTTGATTACTACTAACTCTGAAATGCATATATTTCTCCACGTGTGCATATATGAATAAAAAATTGTCAACTGCATTGACAGTTAACTTTAATATATCATTTGGTCCCTAAAATTGCTATATTAGGAAGTTATGTTACAGCTAATGATGCTACAGTGACTTCCTGTTGACACAGGTGATTGCTTTTGATTGGACAGCACTACAGATGTTTCCTTGCAGCCGATTTACACATTTTTAAAGTCTGTGCTAACTAAGACATTCCTGAAGTCTTCATAGTGCAACTCAATTCACTAGTATAGAAACTAGCTAGTAGTTGCTAAGAACTTAGTAAAGACTTAAAACACAAACTTAGTAAAGGATTTATGAAAAGGTAGTGCAGCATAGTCCAGAAGAACAACTTCTGTACATGTTTTAGGCTTCTTTTTAAGCTTCTTCACCTTTTCTGGATGCAGATGAGTTAAATGGACTTTTGTCTTCATACAATGTAACTGAGAACTCTTGTGTTGTTGTTTGCTTATGTTTAATTCTTGCAGGCAGCCATAGACAAGGTGAAGGAGGCCGACAAGCTGGTGGCCACCAGTAAAATTACCCCTCAGGACAAAGTCACCATGGCTAAACGAGTCAGCACCATGTCTTACGCATTACAAGGTAACACACCCACTCAGAAACATTAAAGTGGTGGAGTTTATCACAACATGATATCTGATTCAAGTGGTCACCCCCACCCCCACTTTATCACCTACAGCTGAGATGAACCACTTCCATAGCAACCGTATCTATGACTACAACAGGGTCATGCAGTTGTACTTGGAAGAGCAAGTCAAGTTTTACGAGACGGTAAAGGCATTTTTATCGACCATCTATCACATTAAATTGGAATCTGTCCTTTTGGTTGCCTCATGACCTGGGGAGCAGTTGTATAGCACTTAGATACTAAAGACATACTGAGCTATCACATGACCACCCTCTGCTTTTGTATTCATGCGAGTTTTCCTTCTTCTGAATCGACAGATTGCTGCAAAACTGAGACAAGCACACAGTCAGTTCACTACAATGTGAAAGAAACGGCCCTCAGTCGCAAGCTACAAGACAAGAAGAGATAAACCCGCTCCACATCCAGAATATTCTTGCTTATTTTGCATTCTTGTCCCTCCCTTTAATTTAAATTTCACTTCTCTCTTCCTCTCACTCTGATCTCATCTCTTCCTTTACTGCTCATGCCAATAGTCTCAGCTCATGGTGTTACTTTCGTCCGCTTTTCTCAGAAGTTTAGAAACAGTTCATGAGCATGTGCAGCAGCTGAAAAGGCTTTCACACCAATGTTTTTTTTTTTTACGCCAGCAATGATAGCAGAACAAGACCCACTATTTACAAACACCCTTTCCTCTGTCCAAGGTCCGCAGCTTGTGAGACAGACAGGAAGTAAACATCAAGTCATAGTTTGTGGCCATGAATTGCTACATTGCTTGAGTTGAACCCCAGGGTTTGTCTAACGTGATGCAAATCTAAGTTTTGTACAACATGCCTGTGCTCACATTTTATCTACTCATTTTAAAGCCATACTCTGCAGTTTTTCATTCATTTGTCCATGTTAAAAATGGTAAAGGAAAGGATATACACATGTTGCAAAACTAGTGTCTGCACAGTGATGTACTGACACACGAAAACCAAAGCCATCCTCCCCTCTTGTCAACAGGGACAGCAGGGGGGTTGATTTCTGAATGCAGCACTGACAACAAATCGGAGCTTTACTGTCTTTTTCTCAGCCAATATTAGGCATATTTTAATAAGGTTTGCCTCTTATTAGTACTGTTAACAATTTTAGTGAGTCGTAACATCTTCAGTAAAAGCAGCAGAGCATTCCATTATGAATCCAAGCCTTGGAATAGTTGGCAAAGGCAGAGTGTGTGTCCTCTGTATGTCCACTGCTGGCAGTCCCTAGCCCCCTTTCATCCTGCACTTCCTCAAAGGCTAACAGGAAGCTCCACCTCCTTCCTGTCTTGCCCACGTGCCTCGCCCCTTTGAGGAAAATCGAAGTGGTTGACTTAGTTGTCCCCCAGCCTTCGTGCCATGACATTGCTGTTTACATTTTACAAAATGGGGGATAAATGATAAAGTTGGGGTTCAGTATTTTGAGACATTAAAGCCAAAAATCAGTGAATTAATACCTCCCTGCAGGCGGTGCTAAACATGATTTCTCTCTCCCCGTTCTCCTGAAGAATATTATCGTGTATTATATGAAGGTGTAACTGTAAGAAACTATAGTATAAGAAGAAGAAGAAGTAGTTTGGGACAGAGCCACTGATTATGTCACGTATGCAGTTTTGCTTTTCACCGCCCAGTCAATCAGTCTCTAATCTTGTTCACTCTTTTTCTTATCACTTGATACATGAAAAATATTATATATTCTATTGGACCTATCAGGTGCTTCTTGTCATTGAGATACTATTTTATGTATAGAGGTATTTGCAATACAGTGTAACTCATGGAGGAGCAGAAATTCTGTTTGATTTATTAAACAATGATTTGTACTCATTGGGACTTTATTTTGTTACGTGTTTGAAAGAAACCTTGTCTTGTGTACACCACGCTACGCACTCTCTGACTCACTCACAGTAAAACCCTTATGCGCTTGAGCAGATTCTTGCCTAGAGATGGATAGGAATGAGAATGAGTCGGCAGCCTGTGCAAAGGGTCAAAGAGTGTGTTTGTGCGGTCTTGTAGTGGAGGAGGTGAAAGAGCCCTTTTACCCCACATTCAGCTCTCGTGCCCATCAGGTGCAGCTGGGTGTGTAGGACACAAAGTAGCCAGCTGAGGGGATCTTCCACACCAGACAGTACATGCATTCTCGTGTTTGTTATTTTTGAGTGTATGCGTTTGAGTGCATTTAGGGCTTCATTGGAGCTAGGAGCACTCGTTTCACACTTTTAAAAATATTATCTTGCAATAAAAATACTCTAAAATCTTGTAAAACATTGGTATTTTTATTTCCATGTCGTATAAGAGTTTAAAGTGAACTGATGACAAACCTGCAGCCTTTTTTCTGTATCCTTTGGCCTATAGACTTTACCTCTGCTCAATGCATGTCTGCTATATTGACACAAACTTGCCAATAGTCTAAAGGTCTGTGGAATCTCATGCTTGAAGTAATTTGAATGTAAGTGAACACTTTCTGGATGCCACAGATAAACAGAAGTGTGTGTGTGTATACTGTATGATAATTTATCTATTATTTCCACCCGTCAGTCAGAAATATTAGTTTGCAGCTGAAGGCTCTTGCAGAACTTGAACCATTGTGTGTGTGTGTGTGTGT
>LKNJ01001190.1:0-126630 GCA_002120245.1 Maccullochella peelii
AACAAAAAAAAAATTTATATATATATATATTAGTAAATTCATTTTATTCGTAGTGTGACTATCTGTAATGTTAACTTTAATGTTAATATTCTTTCTACATTTTAGTGAGTCTACGAAAATATTGTGAATATTTAAATGGTAAACACTAGATATTTCTTCATCTCCTTCAGAGGACAAATATATAAAGACAAGGGCTGACTGCAATAGAGTCTGGTTCTTGACAATGACCTGCAAAATTATGTGGAACTACTCTTGTTACTGATCTCATTCAGCATGTTTTGCACTTACATATTTACTAATATGATTATTATTATTGCTTTAACTGTTTTAAATTTGTCTTGTAGCAAATTGTCTTGCAAACCAGGGAGACCACGTACTGAAAGGGCTACAATTCCCGCACTATCCACCCAATATGGATGCTAATACTCTTAAATTACAAGGTAGATGTTGGCACCATTTCAAATCCAGTATACAAGAGTGTAGAGCCAAAAATATTGTACAGCTTCACTGTATGCAAACCTCTTGTATCAGTATTTAACTCTTTTAAAATGTGCCTTGGGCTTGCCTTGTCATTTCCATTGTATTAGTAAAAAGATAAGGGGAACTGTAGCATTACAATACATGGCTTTGAATTAGGAAAATTTGATATTGACATTTGGTGAAAAAACAAGGAGGAAATAGAGAAATCTATGAAAAATGTAGCTGGGCTTACCTTGTTTCATGGCATGTTTTTCCTGAAGGGCTGGCTGAATCTTCTCTATCTGCTTTGTGAGGAAGTCTATTTTGCGTTTGAAGAATGCCTTTGAGTCTTCCACTTTCTACAGAGACAGACAAATATAAGTGTAAATAAAATGTACGTGAGAATGTTCTACATTATTTGAATACATGTAAAAAAAAAAAAAGAAAAAAAAGAAAAGAAAGATTAAAGTATTTATGGGCTTTTAAATGCAAATATATTTGCCTTTTCCACATAGTATCCTGTCCCCACATCCACTAAAACATTGTCCACATCATGTAATGATCCAGGCACGTACATCTGAGAAGAGGAAATGTCAAGGACAAGTATCTATATCTCAAGAGACACATAACTTCATTTCAAGCACATCACACAAAGCCACAAAACATGAGATGCTGGTTGTAAAGGAGGATACAGAGCTGGTAAGTGGCACGAGCAATTCTTTTCCTGCATGAGAGAAAGGGGGGAAAAAACAACAATCAACAGTTGCAGATTCACAGATGTGGTGAATGATTTCATAAACCATCAAACTGACATCATTACACCTTTGAAGATGACTATTTTTATTTTACTGTGACTAAGCTGTGCAGTTTGCTATTCATTATGTGAAAGCTGAACTTTTATAATGAAAAACAATGTTCACCATTTCAATATATAGAAGAGGGTAACCTTATGAATCATTGCAAATGAACCACTGTTGAGCTGGATGTGTTTTATCAATCATTCAGGTAACTTTTAAAAGCTTGGTGGGCCACAAAGTCCTAAAAGGATTTGTTTTTAACTCACCTTTATTGTTTTTGTTCAGGACATTCAAACTATCTTTTGCTTCAACATACTTGGTCTGGACAACTTTGAGCTGACCTATTGAAGACGTCAAGAACTCAATCTCCTGCAAAACATTGAGATGCAAAAATAAAAACTGAGGTCAGAGAGTCAATACACAAGGCGATCAATTCCTCTGCATAAACAACCACACCTGTCAGCTGTCTGATTTCAACTCAAACGCACTGTGTGTGCCCACGCCTAACATCTCAAAGCACTTTTTTATTGTTGTCGAAACGCGTGAAACGAGGGACAAATAACGCTCACATGTTATACACCGGGTGACTGGGTATTTAACTAACGTTTTTTACCGTTAGCGTCAGATGTGCTAGCTAGCTACCCCACCCTCCCGTTTTCATTCAGATTGCCGCCCTCATAAAGTCGATATCAAAGAACACAGTCACGACTGAAATATACTAAACGTTTTAATATTACCTGATCTAGTTGGGTTTTCAGTCCCTCTAATTGAGGCAGGGAGAGGTCTGTGAGATTCACCGCCATGTTGGAAGCGCGATGCCAAATGAACCTTAGTGATTGTGTTTCCGGGTGATGGAGACGGGCGTCTGAAACCCCGCCCCCCTGTGGACAAGACAAGAGATGCACCTGCTCCTTCCACGAAGCCTGTTAAATGTCTCTAACTCGCTCGTTTGAACTAAAATGCGCTTAAACTGTTGTTGGTAATTTAATGGTTCTAAATACCAATATTTTCTCACTTTAACTGCATGTCAGTCATATCAAATGCAGACACATGCATAAACGTTTAGGGCTCACAATATTAGGTCATTTTACCAAATACATTTAATTTTTCGTTTGTGTGCACATGATGTAAAAAATAAATTTATGACACTTTCGTTCTTGAAATGTATCATTACCACAAACAATGACATTAAAATATAAACTTTAATCATTGTCACTATATCCCTAAATGCCTGTCATAATTGCATTTTCATTTTTTAACTGTTACCTAAACTTGTTTTATCAAATATAAACCTGTTTATTTAATTTCAATTGTGTCATACATTGTGTATATTCAACTGTTAATGTCAAATGATCTTATAATATTAATAATGGTATTATATTTGTGCTCTAGGGCCCTTGTTTCTGACATGCTCATCCAAACAGGCTGAAAGCACCCTCAAATTACAGCTGGCACTCCATTAAGAATCTTTCAGCTCTAACGCGTGAGTGAATACAAGATGCACTAGTATTGTAAGAACAAGAACTATATGTTGCATAAGATCCAACTTGTTCCCACTGTGAATTTATTTTGTTACAAATAATAGTTATTTCTTCACATTTCACACAGCACATATTTCTTGTTCCTAGAAGATAAAACTGTAAATACAATTTTTCAGGCTTTTGCCCAACTCTTTGCAGAAATTTGACTAATTACAAAGTCATTTCCACAACGCAGACACCGACTGCATGTGAGAACAATTTTATTAAAAAAAATGTTGTTCAATCAATACATTAAAAACACAAACACTTAATAAAAATTAGCAAGATATTTAAAATCATTGACACTATAGTAACATTGGTTTAAAAATGGAAGCATTGGTTTAAATAAAGGAAATGTAGTACTTTAATGTTGCCAAAATTTGCAAAAACAAGGATTAAACTCTACTCCACCTCACGTCCTCCAGCTTGTGTGCTGAAACAATAACACTAATATACTGCATAGACTGTTTACATCCTGTCTTTAGAAGAGCTTTGTCTTAGCAGCCCAGCTACTGTAGGTGGACTGGTAAGCCATAGACCACAGGTGCCGCTCCTATGAGGTGTTTCAGGTGTGTGGCCTGACGCGATGGGCCCATATAATCCAGGAGGGGAGCTCCAGATCCAGCGGATAACCAGGACTCCAACAAGGCTTTAGTAAAGCGATCAATATCCCGATCCGTCACATCCCACAGGTTTCCCAAAACAAAGGGGCTAAGCAGGAAGAAAGAAAGTCATGACACAGAAGGAGAATGACTAAATGACGTCCATAGTGTTGAATGAAATTATGACCATTCCACATAATAATCCATTGTCCTTTTCCTTGTACTGTTATTATGGTTTCCACTGAAAGACAGATTGGTGGCAGCTGCCTTATTTTCCACAAACCAGTCAAAAACATTGATTTGTATGGTATTTCACAAAACTGAGAGGACAATATGCTTAGATTTGACTCCTGTTCAGAGTACTTGACATTATCTGCTGTATAATGTTCAGTGGTGTTGTGAAGTTGATAATTAGTGTGGTAAATGAGATTCATCAAGTTGCTGGTTTAATTCAGCTTTCTGGATCTGCCGCAAAGATATAAGACAACAAACTATGTAGTTCTATGTAGTAACAGGACAGTATTAACGGATCCTTATTCAACTACAAGTAAAGAGAGACATCTCACCATCCTGCTATGAGGTAGTTGAGGATGATGCCTTGTCCTTCCTGATGCCCGCGCACTGCCAGAGCCGCACTACTGCAACCAAAGAGTAGAGAGGCTGCTCTCATCTGCCGTTTCAGGACTGTCTGGCTGTCTAGGAACCGTGCACCTGCACCGTGACCCACGTAACTAAAGCAGGAGGGGTAAGGAGGGGCAAGGACAGAGAGGATATAAAGTAAAAGAGGTTATCAAATCAAAGAGCTTTGTATAGAACAAACCTTGTATATAAAAACAATAAGGTGAATTAAAAAACCCACAAAAACAGTTTGTTAAACGTTATCCCATTCAGAATACTTCACAATATCTATTTGAAGACTTCTTCTGTGTGACTTCTGTCAGAGTTTGAACAGACAACGATCTGTTACAGGGCTGCAGCTCACAATTCATTTCATTAGATTAATCTGCTGTTTTCACAATTAAACAATAATAGTTATGTCTATAAAATGTCAGAAAATAGTGAAAGAAAATGTCAAGTTGCTTGTTTTAATAGTCCAAAACCCAATTATGTTAAATTTACCATCATAGAAGACAACAAAAGCCGATTCATCAGTTGTCAAAATTGTTGCCTGCCGATCGACTACCTGAATAATCAACTGATTGTTTCAGATCTATTGTTACAAACTTCAGTGCAAAATATTTTATTCTATAGTACTGGCTTTTGAAATAACTTAACATCTTGTGAGGTTAAAAAGCATTCTTGTGAAGCGTTATTTCCTCTATCAGGATACTCAAGCTCCTCACAAACTCACATGTATAGATCCTTGGTTGCAACAGCTTCTTCCAGCTGACCCGAGTCAGGTGCAACTCCGCACACACCCTCCCAATCCAGTTTACTGTAATGAGAATAGGAATGTAGTAAACAGGAAGAAAACAGACCCGTGACAGAACGACATACACACAAATAAAATTGTTCTCCTTAACGATTATGAGTCAGGTCTCACCTGCTAAACCATTCCTTGAATTGGTCTTGAGAGTTTCCCAAATTGGCGTCAGGGTCCAGCACATAAAACACCTGTCTTGTATCTACACCTTGCTTCAGGATGGATTGAGACTCAGTCTAAAAGGGGAGATTTAAATACAGGGTTCGTACTGCTTTTTTTAAAGAGTAAAATTCAAGCACTTTCAAGTTACCTCAATCAAAAATTTCTCTCAAAGTCTTTATCCTCACATCTAAATTGTTACTATAAATGCAACTGCAAAAAAATAAAGCTTACAAAATTCTTTTACACCCACAGCAATGTATATTGTTACTTTGTTTATTTTAACCAGCTGTTCATTTTAACTTTGTATGTATTGATCATGATTTAAGGCTTCTTAAGTTCCAGAGTAAGGGATCAACAGAGGAGTTATCTAGCTATGAATGACGAGCGAACACAAGAACAGAACTTTCCTTTTAGATTATGTTGAAAATCAAGCAAGCATATTCGAATTTAAGCATTTTCCTAACCATGAAAACATAACTGTTAAAATTAAGCATTTTCCAAACTGTCAAGACTTTGTACGAACCATAACCACTGGGAGTAGGTTACATCATCACCACAGGGCATATTGGCACAGTCATGGAGCTTAATCTCACCTCTTTCTGAATGCTCAGTCCAATTAGAGAGTGCAGAGAAGGCATCCGGCTGACAGAGCGAGATCTTAAGATGGAGATGCTCTCCCACGGCAACTTCTGAAGGTACTGCAAAGAAAACAGGACATTTTAGCATTATCCTACCTCACAAAAGACATATTTTAACAGTGCTTTGGAGGTCTTTTCTATCTCAAAAAGCTCTACGTACAAATCAGACTATTCAGTATTTAATAGAGATGATGAAACCAACCTTGTCCAGGATGAGAACCACGTGACTGTGCGGTTCGTCTCCGTCAGCGAGCTGGGACACAGCTGTATGGAGAAGCTGGTCACACTCCACGTCCCACTGTGGAGAAACTCCCAGGGCAAATCTTTTAATGTCTTCTTGGGAGAGCACAGGTGAGGCAGACAGCACAACCTGAAACGCAAGTCAGAAGTGTTCATGACTGTTGCTTTTCCTTTTCCAGCTGCTTTTGAGACAGAAGACAGAATGGAAAATCAGATGCTAAAAAGGCCCATGGAGCAAAAAACAACAACAACAACAACACACACCTTCAACATCTCCTCACTGACTGTCACTCCCTTTGCAGACAAGGACTTGCAAAGGTGCTGGGCCTGTTTGGAGAGCTCAGGATCCAATGAAAGGGGGAGAAGAAAGCTCCTCCAGCATCCCAGCAATCCCTCCATCTCAGTCAACAGTCGCTGAAAGAAAGATGGGCGGATTTAAGATCTTTTAAGTGCCATTTCGTGGTCTACATGTCTGAGTGGAAGTATATAACTTTAAGTGAATAATACAGGCATTGTGAAGTCCTCTGATTTCTCCAGCAGTACCCTCATTCTTCAACACTTACCCCAACTCGAGAGTCGAGCGCCCTGCGGCCCTCCCACCACTTGGCTTTCTCAGACACACAGCTGATGACCTTCTGTTCCACCTGAATTCTATCTATCTCCTGCACCAGCCAACTAATGGGGTGCTGCATGACACAGAGAGAAAAAGACAGAATGATAATCCTGAACAGGGAAATTACAATAGTCAAAAACTTCGGTTACTGTCGAATTTACAGAATGTGACATAATCATTGACGCAAAGAAAGCAGTTGCTGTGTTCACCATTTTAGATGGATGTGGGGTATGACTATCCTATAATTTAAACCCCTTATTTTGATAGATGACTTTATATTTGAACTCAATTCAGCTGCAGTAGATATTTTCCCTTTCAGCCCTTCTTAATAGTGCTGGTAAAAGACGTGTGAGTGTCACAAGATTTTAAAGTCACTAGTGTCTCCATATTGCTAAAGCCACAATCATTTACGCTATAACTGTCTGGTTTCAGATTGTGGCCACCATTTTATATAATTCACTGTCCTCACCTGCTGTTTAGAGGTGGGGATGTGAACGCTGACAGGGGCAGATCCCTTCTCAAGACGTGACAGTATGATGCTGTCACCCATCTCACCAGGTTTTACTCCAAGCATGGACATCACACACACGGTCACCCCTGCACAGGAACAAGAGGTGTGCACACAGAAAAAGGATATATTACATAAGCTCATCAAGCACAGGAGCATCAAGTAATCCGAGTGAAATCAGGTTATAGTCAAGACAAGAAAGTGCACACTCACTGAATTAGACCACATTAAGTATAGTTACAGTAGCAAAAGACACAACATACTAGAAGTTTGACAAATAATCAAAACTGAGCTTGGAGATCAAAATCCACTGAATTACGAATTTCAAAAACTTTGCCATTACCTCTGATAATGCATTACTGACATGTGCAAACCACATTTTGCTACTGAGGTCGAGACAGTACCGAATATTTTACCTGGGGGAAGGTGCTGAATTTGTTGGATAAACTCTTGACAGTGGCTCTTGGGGAAAGTAGAGGAGTCAGCAGTTGGGAAGGAGAAGATGTTCTCCAACTGAGACAGCCTCTGTTCGGTACAGTTCTTGGACTCGCTCGGACTGAGATCATCTAGACTCAGAGCATCCATCCTGTCTGCTAGCTCACTGGACTCCTTTCTCAGCTTTCTGTTAAAATGACACATCAAAGCAACGGGAATGTTCAACAATGTCTGAACGAAGTTTCAAACATTTGAGTTTGAGATATCTTGATATGTAGACCAAAGTGAAGGTAAGAGGGAAATCACGACTTGACACTATACATACAACACATATGATGCTTACTTGAGACAAGTGGCTAAATGCCTAATTGTGCGATGACGACTTGTGATGCCCAAGGACTGGGCATGCAGCATTGCTGTAGTTATGGGGTCCTGCTGTCCCATGGTCAAGGCCAGAAGAGCGCAGAGGGTCGTGTAGATGGTGGGGGAGGGGAAGTGCTGAAGGGCCAACCAGGATGAGCGGAGCAAAGACTGAACATCCTCCAGAGAAAGATTGTCTAGGAAATAATAAAAAAAGAAATTACAGATGCAACTGGATAAGGAACTGAAAAGAAAATGACTGAAAACAGTTAAGCTATCATAGCCCTTATTATATATTATAAGTTGCATCCCTACTTCATAATGCTGTAAATAAAGTTTATGATCAATTCCTGCTTTACAAAACGGAGTGGTATCTTTCCCTGGATTATTAGTAGATTTGTTTCTTGCAAAATATTTCAGAAATGCCTGTTTTGTAATACCCTTGTTATCATAGGCTACATATTATCACATTGCGAGTTACACTCCTATAAAAGGACACATTATACCATAAAGATACAGTATCATTACAGACCAGCTGTGACTGCAGCAGTGTAAAGTGTCACCTGGCCTGGTGTCTGAATGAGAGAGGTGGGTTTGTGGACCGTCTCTCAGATGACCCCTGCTCCTCAGTTCAGACAAGTCATCCATCTCAAAGTCGCGACACATATCCCTCCGCAACACCTCAAAATCTATGTCTAGAGAGAGTAAAGAAAGATTAGAGCTCTGGTCTCTATTCAAATTTTGTGAGATCATTATCGTTATTTGGCTTGCTCTTTCCTGGCATTCTGCGCGTCTTACATACTACATCTTCAAGCTCATTGTTGACATTCTGAAACTTGACTATAAGCTGTGTAGAGAAGAAATTTGGGGTTTCAGGGGTATCATCACTAAATTAAATGTTTCAATATGTAATATAGTGTGATTGATGGCATACACTGAATTTAGAATTATATAACAGTACATGTTAATTTTTGTGCAAATTCCAGGTAAGTATAAGAAGGTTATATTTCCTAATTAATGGGAAGTTACCATGTGCGCAAAATACACACCAATATCTCTGCTTGAAGCAGGATTGTCTTCAGTCTCAGTGTCCGATGTCCTAAGCTGCTCAATGCTTATGTCCAGAACTTCAGGGGTTTCCTCCTCAATGGCCCTCATTTTGTCTGGCTCCTCCACTGAATCTGCCACGGCCCTGGATAGCTCCCTTCTGGTTCTTCCTCTTCTTGTTGAGGCAGACTGAGAGACCAAAGTCTCGTCATCCTCAGAGGAGGTGGACCGAGGCACTGCAGTGCTCTTCTTACCCTTAGCCTGCCTCTTGGGTGGGACCTTCTCCGCAGGAGGATCTGGGGTTGTTTTGCTGTTAGCAGCTCTTCTTGTGGTGGTTCGCTTTTTAGGGACATCTGTTTTTCCTTTGGGATCTGCCTGTATACTGGCTTCTGTGTCACTCTCATCGCTGAACTCCACCTGTATTGACATATATGAAAAAAAGATATTTCATAAAAACACAAAAAGCAGTATGTTTTTGTTTTTTTTTATAAAATAAGACCTCTACTCTGATTAGATACCTACCTTGAAACGTGATTTCTTTGTGCGTCTGGGGGCAGCAGGCACAGGTTGGGCTTTGTCATGAACTGGAGACAACTCTTCATACACATGAAACTGTAGCTTAGGGCCGGTCCTGGGTGCTTTCTGCACTGAGGCAGGGGCTTTCACCTTTTGAACAGGAGTACAGGCCAAAGTAGGTACCACTGTGTTAAAGTCAAAAAAGCCAAGCTCCCTAACAGAGGCCTTCGACTTAACCATCACTGGTGTGATGGGAACCAGTCCCTTTCCTTTGGTTGAGGAGCTTGTCACTTGAATCTTGGGCTTGACAACCCGGACCTTCTTTGTTTTGTCAGGAATATTTGGGTTTTTAATGGACTCCTTCGGCTTCTTTAGCAAGGATGAGGGAGCCACTGTATTCTTTTCTGATTTCAGCTCTTCATCCGCTTTTGATGCATTCCATGTCCAAGCATTTGAGAAGAGCTCCTCTGGGGTGCAGCCTTTCTTGGCAGCCAAGGTAACCAATGACACTATGGCTTTGGTCGCCAATAGGCCAGCTCTCACAGGTCTTAGCACAGGAGAGGGTGTGGAATCAACAAATGCTAAGCCAGCCTCCAGTACTTTCCATATACCACAGACCTTTTTGAGCCCTGGTTCCAGCCCAGACAGGGCCATGCGAAGGTACACACGGCCCACCACGTCCTGCATCAGGGAGGGTTTAGAGAAGCCTTTGACAGGGCCACGGGGATGGAAGAGTTTAGCCAATTTTGCCCCAAGTTTGGCAGAGATACTCTTACAACGGGCTAATGTTGCCCCTTGAAGTTTCAAACTGACTCTGGCATCATTGAGATCCAGCTGGAGAACCAGATCAGCCTGTGTAGCTGCCCAGCAAGCAGTGGCACGGCCCAGACAGGGCTCAGAGCAGCAGGGGCACTGGCAGTCAGATTCATGCGCCAGAGAGGACAGCCAGCGGCGGGGCTGAGCTTTGAGAGGCGGGGAGCTGGCCAGATCCCTCACTACAGGTTCTTTGGTAATCCACCTAGTGCTTAGGATGCCCTTAAAATCATCCTCTAAGGTAGGAAGGGGAGACTGAGATTTCTGTGCTGGGCGACCTTTCCTAGGTTTGATTTTCACTTCTGCCTTCTGCACCTGATCAGAAAAATCTGAGGAAAGGAAATAAAAATTCATTTCAGTAGCTCAAGGAAAATGACACACTGTATAATCCAAACACATACAAAACAGAAACTGTAATAACTCAATTTGCTTTTGCAAGCTTTTGAATACAATTAATTTACTAGGAACTAGTCACAGTAAAACAATGTGATCAAATCCTCACAATACAATTGTGCTGAAAATCAAACAATAATACTCAATGTCCGGCCCTATTTGAACTGGAGCTGTGCTGTTTGTTAAACGTTATCCAATAACGTGTCAATGCTGGAGCATTTAACAGACCTGTGCAAAGCTCCAGAAGGTTTCTGACTTTGTCCAAATCAATTCCACTTTCCTCTCTCTCCCCCTGCATCAGCTCCAACTCTGCTTTCATCACCAGCAGCTCAGCACATCTACAACAAAACAAAAAAAATTGTTAATTCAACCAAAAAAAAAACAAAAAAAAAAAAAAAAACAAGAGCTTGTAATGTGACCACATTAGCTCTGACTATATAGTATGTTAATTGTATGTATTGTGCTGCTATATTGTTCTGTGTTCTAGGCCTATTATGAGAACAGTATTACTCAGCATGTACTGATAGAACAAGTTTAAACAATTGCAAAGTGTTAAAAACACACCTTTAAATATAAAGCAATACAGCAACACCACCACAAAGTACAGCCTTAGAAATTAGACATGAATCAGCACCTCTATGACACATTATATTAAAAAAATGGATAAGAAGCTTCATATAATTAGGATTTATTACAGGGCTGTTAGGTATAGTAAGAACTATAACTCAGCTTAACGGCAAACAAAACATAAAGGAGGAACAGGCTGTGACCTTCAGTAAGTAAATATGTAAGAATGGCCAGTATAATCTGATAAAATGAGAGCACAAGTTATCTTTTGGACCCGGCTTCGCCATTTACATTTTAACCCAATACCATGTACATGTACATACCGGCTGAGTGCTTGCAGCTTGACGGCCAGTTTGAGAGCTTCTAGGCATTGGAGCCGGGCATCATTGATGGCCCCACAGCTGCTCCTCACAGCCACCACCTTCATAGAGCAGTTTAACAGCTCTGAGAGCAGCTGCCACTTTAGCACCAGGTTGTCTCCTGCTCAAAAACCAAGGGGGAAAGAATCAACATGGCAGAGACCACTAAAACAAACATCAATGAAGTATTAGCAGATTTTCAATGTATTGTCCGTCCATGTGTGGGACAAACTTACCTTGGTCAATGAAGCGCATGTCTGAGCTGCTGCCGTTAGTCCCATATAGGCCCTTCCCCACTAAAGTGACCAGCAGGCTGCAGAGAAGCTTCAGACTTTCATACAGGGCAGTGTCTTGGCTATTTATACCTGAGACACAAGAACAATCCTTAGCTCCACATTAACAGCAAGCAAAACAGAAAATCGTCTGGTCATATTTAGCGTAGCAAATGCTTTAGCTAACCGTGCTGTGTGATATGGCCCCGCTGGGCTTGTGGCAGTGCGGCCGTGTCCAAACTCAGATAGGAGCTGCAGGTCTGGAGTGCCCGAGCACGCAGCAGGTACCAGCTCTTTGACTGCCTCTGCTCATTCACTTCTTTAAGCACCTCACACAGATAAGGCACCCCGAGATCCACCTGACATATGGTCAAACAGGAAAGGGGCAATTTGATTGATTAAAAAATAAAATAAATCACCCATTGCAGGGGAAAAAAAAACAACAATGCAATAATATGAGAAATACTGCTAGCAGACACGTTACCTACCTGTCCTGTGCTATAGCAATACTGAGCTTTCAACAGAATGGCCAGCATAGAGAGAGAAGAAGGTCCATCAGCAGTGGAATCTGAGGCAAGACACTTTTCTGCTTGCTCTAGCTGGGCCTAAAAAAATAATTTTTTAAAAAGGGCACAATAAACATAAAATAAACAAAGTGGGATATAGTACATGAAGTGAGATGCAGGACGTTTGTTACGAATAATTATTATAAAACTGCATTACCAAAGCCAGTTCAGGGGTGCCCAAATCCAGAAGGATACTGGCTGATTGACAGAGGGAGCTGGCACATCCGTGGGCATCAGCAAGTTGATGTGAAAGTCCAATTATAAGTTGGTAAGCTTCCAAAGCCTTCAGAGGCTACATAAGAGAATGAGGAGACACAGATACTGGGATTACCAATGTGAACACTAGTTATAACAACCTGACACACTTACAGGACAGCTTCAAACTACAGTATTTATAACTTCTTCAACCAATTTTGTTTTAAATATAACTGGGTTTTTTTGCATGGTTGTACCCACATCTAGAGGAAAACTTAGGAGAATTTGGTCAATTTAACTTTAAAATTCTCTTTACAAATTGAGACAAAAGTATAACGCATATCTCTAACTCATACAACGCTTAATGAACTGTGTGGGGTGGTTACTTATTCGATAGAAGCTCTAAATCTATTTAGTGTTGAAGTGAGAAACTAAAAACAACCAAAAGAGACCGTCCAGAATGATTTTGACCACAATCTGTGTCATTACCTTTCCCATGAGTTTGAAGAGAGCCGCAGCCACAGCAATGGAGCTACAGGTCTGTTTGGGGTTTCTGACAGAAGGCAGGACTTTACGCTGCAGAAGAGCGGACCACTCATCCAGTGCTCTTTCCAAAGGCTTGCAAAACTCTTAAAGAAAATTTAAAATGAGACAGCAAGTGATGAAAAAGTAGAATATAGCCAATCATATTATGCAGTAGGATGATTGATGATATGATAAAATGGGTTCCTACTGTTCGCTGCAGCCAGGTTGAAATGCAGGCCTTCATAGGCCAGGATGCTGTCTTGCGTCTTCTGCTTGTCTTCGTAATCAAAATCATTGGTACCTATGGGATTGGCCACACACTGTGTCTGCTCACGCAATTCGCGCTGTTTTTTGTCTCTTTCAACGGCCTGGACACACAAGCATCATTAATTAATCACAAGGCACGTGGTCAGTGTATTAAACCAACACTTAATTCCAGATAGCTGATTACCAGTTATACAGTCCAATATCAATCCTTACAGTAGTTCTATGCAAGAAAAATCTTCAGACCATGAATACTACCGTGCCATTATTTATTTCAGTTTCACTCATTCTCATTTTATGACAGAAAATAAAATTCTAAACACTGACACTAAAATATGAACAAAACAAAATAATAAAAATATGCACATGATATCCTGACAGATCCAATAGAGCTCACCTCCTGGAGATTCTTCTCAAGAGTGCAGATATAGAGCCAAAGTAAAGCATGGGCCTTGTCATCCTTCAGTCTATCGGCATTCTCTGGAGTCTCTGGCTCTTCTTCAAGTAGCCGTAAAGCTTCATGGGTAAAATCAACTGCCGCGCTGTGTAGTTACAAACGAACATAATGAACACTGAGACAGTAGGCTGCTGGCCACGTTGGCCCAGCAGGGCTCCAGACTAACTAACCATTTCAATTATTGGCCCTGGTGCTAACAACTTTTTCAAGCACACAAAACCATGTATTTGTATGTATCAAGGAACACCGCTCTTTAGAAATGATGACATAAATAAAAGCTCCTACCAGTCTGTCTGTTCGCTGAAATCCTGGTAACACACAACTTGGGCCATTTCACAGAGGTAGACAGCACGTAGATGGGTGTGGGAGCTCTCCTCGTGGCAGATGTCCAACAGATCACAGAGAGTGTTGTAACGCTCCTGGGCTGTGTCCCCTGCCACCTCCTTATAGGCACGCAGCTCTTCCTCCAAAAGGCAAAGCATTACTCGCTCATCAGGGACATCTGGACCAAAACCATCACGTAATGTCCTGTTTGAGGATGGAAGCCAACAGTTGTAAGTTTCTTTTCCATTGATACTCCACGAATTTTGTTTTCTGAGAACTTAACGTTTGTCACAAACAACAAAAAAAGTCCCTTCATTAGAATTTGTCTGTACCTGAGTCGGATGTCCTCGTCAGAGTTACGGGCTGCGTCAGTCTTCGTTTTCACCCACAGAGAGACAGGTTCGTCCATATGAGTAGTGATTTTGTCCCCCAGAGCCTTCAGCCACAGGATCACCCAGTCCAGTGCTCGCTCCAGTTGTCCAGCCCGCCGAGACGTTTGCACGGCCAGCATGAAGGGTCGGCTCAACTAGGTAGTCAAAAGACATAATAATACAGACGAGTGTAAAAAGTGAAAAATTTTTTTTTACCCCAGGATCATTTAGGTGTGCTCCTATCTAACACAAACTATTTAAAATCAAGACGTAATCTTAGGAATGCCAACCACCAAGCCCATACTACACAAAGACAAGATATATAGTGTGTATTTATTGGGATGCATGATCAAACAAAACACACTTAAAGAGTTTACCCTTTCTACAGAGAGCCAGACGGGGCAATTCTTGCATAGATCCCTGCAGAGGATCTCAACTAGCGTGAAGGCCTGGTCATAGAGACGCTGGTTGTACAATCCACAAGCTAAGTTGCTCACAGCAATCACTGCAAGACACATGGTAATCACAAAATGAAAAAATGTCATAACAATAGAATAAGACAATATCAAGTGTCTATACAGTATATTGCAATTTAAGTAAGCATTCAAGTGACCTGACAACATTACTAATCCTGACTGTAATCACCTGCTTTGGTCAGAAGGTTTTCATTAGACAGTTTACGCAGTTCAGTCATCATCAGTCCAGCTGTGGCTTGGCAGTACAGCAGCACTCTGTCCAGTGTGTCACTGTTCTCCAGCTAACAACAACAAATCACAATCTGTACTAAAACCTACAGTGCATTAAGTAAATTTAGAACTGTGGCAACATGTAACTGTGCAATTCATGCGTCTTTTCAGTTTTGTTGTTACCATCATCATGAAATTGGACATTACAGAAGCAGCCTTACCTGAGATGCGAGCATGCTCTCATAAGCGAATACGAAGCCTTGATAAATACTGAAGCAAAGGACCTGTTGCAGTCTGCTGCCCTCAGCCTGGCATGTCGAATTCTGTAAAGAAAGCAAACCACAGGTTAGCAGTCTGTATAAACTTTAACATCTAAATGCCTTTTTGATGGAAAATAAGAAAAAGCCACTCCACTATTCTAATTTTATAGAATGATTTCCCTGCTCTTTTTTTCCTGGCGCCCACACACAAATGATAAGAACTCTCTTTCCTTGGCAGTAACTGCACTCACCTTCTTCAGCATCTTTAATATCCGTTCTTGATGCTCCTCAAGAAAAGAGAACCAAGCCAGGAGCGCAGGTCCACTTAATCCCTTGCTGTGGCCACTTTCGACAGCCCACACCACTAGTCCGCAACCTTCCAGAACTGCATGAGCTTCTCGGTCCCCCAGGTCAGCAGAAAGAGACCTCAGGGCCCTGGCACACTCTGTCAAAGCCTGGCCACTCTCCCCGCCAGCTGTCATTGTAGAATGAATTTTTACTGCCCATTTGCCAAGCACCGCAGGTGTACACGGACAGTCAGCACAGTCTCTGACCTTGCTCTCCATTTCATCCACAAAGGTGAAGGCCAGATTATAGTGGCTGGTCTTACAAAGCACCTTCACTATAATCAGCACCATTTCGGAAAGCACATATAAACTTGACGTCTCAGTAGTCTGCTTGGACCTGACCCCCTCACTGCCTCGACCACTGGCCCAGCATCTGTTGAAAAGTGTGTGCATTTCCTGGAGAAGAAAAGAAGCGTCGTTCTTGGTTATAGCTCCACAGCTAGTCTCAAATTCGGTGATGGCATCCTCTGTGTATATGGGAGCTTTGGAGATGGGGGGAGCTGCACTTTCTGTGTCCAACAACAGGAGGAAGCTCAGAGCTTGCATCTGGCAGTGGAGTTTGTCACGAGGATTCAGGATTTTCCTGTCTTTGGTGGTAGATAGTCCGCTCCAAAGCACTGAGAAGCAGCTCCGCACAAGAACACTGTAGTCCTCAGCCTATAGACCATACAACAATGGTAACCGTGTTAATGTTGACACTGAAAAGGCGATGATGCAGTATAGATGTGGGATATAGCACACGTTTATGAACTCTGTAAAAAAAATTTAAAAAAAAGAAACTGATACATACCTGTTGGGCCGGGGTAAGCCTGCTGTAAAGCAACCCAGCTACATGGCTGCATAGACTGTGAGCTTCTAGAGAGCTTAGCTTCTTAACAATATGGAAAGTGATTTTTTCCATGTACAGTGGACTGCACTGAGCAACGAGTGCTGCAGAAATATCATAGCCATGAAGGGAAACCTCCACCAGCTGTACCAACTGACTGACATGGTCCAAGTCAGGGGATCCAACTCCAAGTTGATGGTTACAGGCTCTGATGACCCTGTCACACAGTGTGCGACCCTGAAGGCCTGGTTGACTCTTCACATAATTCTGCAAAATGTAACAGAGAAAGTGAGATTAAAACTGTACTGTGTATTGTATTTTATACCCAAAACATGTCCAATTCTGACAAAGAAAATGTTACTGGGCTCATTTGGAGGGTCTTAATCATGGACTGTTATTTAAAAGTCAGTCCTTAAACCAGGTTCTCTTGGTGAAGTAACTTGTAACGCTACTAGGACTACGAGTGGTTTATCAAACTTATGCTAACCTCTAGTTCTTGACGTAAAAGCTCCGTCTCTTTCACAGACGCAGTCCGCTTGATGTATTCGTCCACTTTCAAACACTTCATGTCGACAGCTGTAGAAAACACGTTAGCTAAAAGAAAGTCGTGTTAATTTCAGTTAAACTTCGACAGAGATGAGCTCAGCTAACGTTAGCAACAACGTTGACGCTATTCAAATAACGTTAACGTTTAAAACTTTACCACGAGAGGGAACTGCGACTTACTTCAAGCAGGAGACCTTTGTAGCGACACTTTTATTTACAGCCCATAAAAAGCAGACCTTTTGTCCATAATAACATAATCAAGCAAAGGTACGGTAGCTGCTAAACTTGTGTAAGTTAAAGATTCAAATCCTCAACAATCATGGAAACTACACCCCCGCGTCCTGTTTTTGAAATGTTTGCTAACCAATCCGACAGCACATACGCTTTTAGCCGGAAATAGAAGGACGTATGGGTACTGTAGTTTTATTATCTAGCCCAAACGACTGACACGCAGATAAAAAAAAAAACAGAACAAGTGTAACATTCACTGTTTCATTAGATAAATAAATACATCTTCTAAGCATTAATGTGCATTTGTAGCATATTTGTATCAAACCATGGATACACAAAATATCTCCCAGAAACAAGTGACATATACTTTCCATAGGCCTACCGTGTAAAGCAAACCAATATATATACAAAATAGTACCCCTGTCCATCCAGGTGAGGTAGAGGTAAATGTTTTTGGTGTCTTTGTGATGGACTAAAAATGGCTTGGTGATTATTTCAGTGGTAGTAAATAGTACTTGTAGTGGTAAGGAGTTTGGATTTGTAACATAGAGAAGGGCTTGTACTTGGAGGTTTGGAGTCTTCTTGTTTCCACTATACTCTCCGTGACACGCCTAATCATTATAATCATAAATGCACCTACTGATTGCATAATGAGTTATCCAGATCGGAGCACTACACATTATAGTTACAACAGGCATTTAAAAATATTATGAGTCAGCAAAATAGGCCGAGCCTAGGCCGAGCTTCCCCGGCAAGGCATCTATCCCAAATGTGAAGCCAAACTCAAAACAACAATGTTAATGTCGTAGTGTAGACAAGTCAAAGTGCAGACATTAATGCAAACCAAGAATTTGTGGCAGGATTTGAAAATTGCTGTTCACTCATAGAATAAAGGCTCTAATTGCTGCCAATTTAAGGTGCACTTAATGATTAGTTTGTGTTTTATAAGATCTCCCATTTTGATTTTTTGTTGATCAGTTAAAACCAAATACATCCATTGTGATTATAAAACAATAAAACATGAAAATGTTCATGGGGTGAATTCTTTTTATTGTCACTGTAAATCCCAAATAGCCTGTGATTCCATTGCTGGCATCCGTTTGTAAACATTTTTTAAAAAACTTGTGAGTGGAGGGATGAATAAACATTTTTGACTGGAACATAACCACTAGAGGGCACACATACACACTTTTCCATTTGGCCCACTGCAGATCACATGTGTTAAAACAACTGAGTTGAAACTTACCATCCTAAAGTGGAATGGGCTGCAGGATCAAGGGATAATAATTTTAAGAGTGTGTTTCCAATAGCCACATAACAAGCTTCTGCAGATTTCCACTTTGGTGGAATCCCCACTGCCATCTCAAGGGCTGATTCATTACTCAAGAGGACCTCTGTCAGATTGATCCTTTCAGGACTGTGGGAGCAAGTGAGCAAATCTGTATAAAGTGTGAACAAACAATAATTAACTTTTCTAAGTAGTTTTAATCAGTTGTATTTACTAGGTCTGTGGATGATAAAGGTACAGCGAGCAGCTAACTGTCAAAAGCAACGGGAAAAGAGCTTCTGTTAATGGAGACAGCTCTAAAATAGGCTACATCATACAAATACAGTCAGTTTTTACCTTTAAATGTTTCCTATAAAAACAATCACCTGTGTGACTTTCGAGTATTAATTGTGAGACTTGCTGTGTGTTTCGGTGATATAATTATCATCTTTATTAATATTGCACTTTTCAGAGACAGAGTTAACAAAGTGCTCTGAACAAAGACAGTCAGGTCATGTCAGGACCTGATGGCAAGAATAATCACATAGAAAGGCTACTGAGGAACTAAGCCTCTCTTCTTGACGACATGTTCCAACGAAGCCTTTTCACTGGTGTCCAGATTGATCTTGTACTTGGCCAGGATTTTCAGGATGGGCCTCAGCTTTAGCCACCACTGTATCTTTGGAAGACGGTGTCTGTGTAGGACAACATTTGTCAGTGCAAAGAAGAGAGTGAAAACAACAAGAACAAAATTCTCAAAGCCTAGTTAGTCAAATCATTTATGTAAGATATTTCAATTAAAGCAGGATTAAACAAATTCTGACCACTGGGGGCAACGTAAACTCACAAAAAGGGGTTTTATGCTTTAAAGCTAACATGTTAGCAAAACCCATATGTGGCACAACCACAGCAAGATGTGCAGATTAATGGATTCCTGCTCCTCACTAGCTGTCAAGTCTAAGTACAATATTTACTGATGTTCTAAGCCTGGTTTGGCCCAATAACTCTAACAATGTGAGTAAATACAAAGCAATGCAGGAGAGAATAAGACAAGCAAATAGATTGACAGGATAGAAATGAAGTCTTACTCAAAGTCGGTGTGTTCTTTAAGTTCTGCCAGAGGCTGGAAGACCAAAGATCTCTTCCTCATGCCCAGCACACAGGCTGTATCTGGAGAGTTGGCGAAGATACGACCTGGAGGATTGAGGTAAAAAAATATAGCATACATTAGCACAGGGAGCACAGGACGCCATCGCACCACAATTTAATACAACATATCCTCACCATGTCTGTAGCATTCCTTCAGCTTGTCAGTCAACCATAACACAGACTTGATCCCCATCTTGGTGCCAAAATTCCTGTCGAATGGACTTGGTGTCCCACCCTAATATCAAAGGATATGTTTCCTTATGTTTATGAAATTGAATCGCGTGGCAAATATAATGAGTCTCTGCACAGCAAAGAGAAGATCTGCATCTAGTGACTCACCTGCTGCATATGTCCAAGTACATTCTTCCTGCAGTCAAACACGCCCTTGCCCTCCTCTGAGTACAGGTTGAATATAAAGTCTGTGGTGTAGTTGGCATTGCTCTTCTCATTTCTGAAACAAAAGTAAAATATTGGGTGAGATATGACGCCACAGTGAGCTGCAGAGTGTAAAGTTGATTTTACTCAAAATAGAAATGATGCTAATTCCCACAAACCTCAGAATCAGTCCTCTCTTGACTGTGGTCTTCATCTTCTCCACCAGATGTTCCACATTCATCTATAAACAAATCAACTATCAGACCACTGAGTTTAAAAATATCCATCCATCCATCCATCCCTCACTGATGTATGTCAACACTTAGCTTCCTCTCTTTTGTACACTCATGTGCATAGACCTCTAGGTCATGAATGTTGAAAGGCTCCTCATAAATGTAAGCAGCGTCAGCTCCAGATGCCAAGCCAGCCATGGTTGCCAGGTAGCCGCAGTATCCTCCCATAGTCTCAATAATGAACACTCTTCTCTTGGTGCCAGCAGAAGATTGTTTGATCCTGTCGCATGTCTGAAAAGGAGATAAAGAAAGAGAGAGAAGAAGAATATAGTGAGTAAGAATATTGTTTTTGGATTGTCTGGTGTTTGTTTTGCGTTTTCTGTTTACCATGGTTATAGTGTTAAGTGCAGTATCAGTGCCAACACTGAAGTCAGATCCAGGGACATTGTTGGAGACAGTAGCAGGAATAACGACAAGGGGAATACAAAGTTCCTCATACTTCTCTCTAGCCTGCACCATCTCCAGAGCCCCAACATATGCCTAGTGAAGACAGGAAGGAAGGGGGAAATCAGGAAAATGTCAGTGAGTGACTTTCACTATCATTTACATGCTGGGTTTAAGTGTAAGGGCTGTGCTCAGGTGAGACTTTTATAGCAATGCCTCTATATTTCAGCTGCTCACCTCAAAGCCTCCAATAATGACTATAGCATGAATGTTGAACTTAGTGATGCTCAGACTGATCTCCTCCATGAACTCATTTGGCAGGGTTCTTTATAAAAGTGGAAAACACAGAATCAAAGTAGATTACACCTGCTCAAGTTAAGTTAAGAGCAACACTGATTGTTCAAACAAGTCAATGTACACTTAAAACACTGAAGCATGCACTGGCCTTACTGTACCAATCAATAGAATGGTTTGTTGAAATATCTCACCGCTTTGTGCCCAGTATGGAGCCCCCCTTTCCAGTCCATCCTGCCACTCCAGACCAACCGATAGGCTCAATCTGTGCAGGGACAGAGTGCATGCTCTATCATGCTCCTTCATGGGCTATGCATTAACATGGTAAAGCCGATGAACTGTCATGACAGTAAAAGCCTTCTTGTTTGTTTGTTGTGTGTAGCTAGAATTTACCATTCCATGAGCCAAGCCATCGAAGCCGTCGTGCACTGCCAGCATCTGGTGGCCCTGGAGGAGCCCGATCCTGACAGCTGAACGAACGGCCGCATTCATTCCAGCACACGGAGCGCCCACGTTCAGTATGGCAATGTTGATGTTACTCTGGCACGGGGACATTCACAGAGAGACGTTTGTCAGAATACATTTATTTTCCACTGGGACTGATTGACTGTGAGACAGTGAATGAACAATAAGACGGTACAACTGTAGTTCCCGACCTTTGTATCTGGGGGGTGTACATGAGCCAGCATTTTGTAAGTGTTCCAGTTGTTCTCAAAGCTCCTATTGTCAACAGATGTGCAGAAATGTACAGACATTTGAAACTCAACACAACACTTCAAATTTAAATTTCAAATAGATAACACGAAGGTGCATGCCTCACTTTCCCCTGAGCTTCACAGCATTTTCAAACCTCCCTTCAGCCATGGCTATGGTGACATCTTTAGTCTGATGTGACAGAAGGTGAAAAGACAGAAAGGAAACTGAGGGTTGAATCAGAATATTATGCAAAATATCTTAGTTAGTGCTCATCTAGGTCGAGCTAAAAAAAAAAGAGATGGAAGAGATGTGACTCACCACTTGCACACACTCCATGAGAGGCAGCCTGACAGCCATGTTTCCAGACAAGCTGACCACACAAGCAGGAGTGTCTGGTGTGGCCTCCAGCAGAGCCATCACAGCTTCCACACCCATCCTGCTGGCCTGAATCATGACACTCACTTAGAGAAGCAGGTACACTTGTGTTTAAGAGAAGAAATAAGATTACTTGGCATATATTTAAAAGGTTTATATATGGGGCAGTGGTCATATTACCAGGATTCTGTCAAAGGCAGAAGGGGTTCCTCCTCTCTGTACGTGGCCCAAGATGGTGGTGCGGGTGTCAAAGCCTAGCTTCTTTGATACCAGCTGGACAGAGAGATCATGATTTTATGAGTAGTCTGTCTTATATGAAAAGCCCATATGTGCTAGTATATGTGAATTCTGCCATTACTGACCTGTTTGACATTGTCACATGTGATAGGTTTACCGTTGCGGTCCATCGCTCCCTCTGCAACAATGATGATATTCAAACGGGAGCCACGGCCTCTTTGCTGAGAGGGACAGAGGAAACCTTAAAGGTCAACAAGCAAATTTTTTTTTTAAAGCCAGATTCAAATTAGTCTTTGGAAATGATGCAGGTTAAGACATTTACATCTGTCAGTCTTCTGCACAGATGCTCCTCCCATCCCTCATCTGGAGGCATCTCTGGGATGAACACCCAGTCAGCGCCACAGGCCAGAGCTGTCACCAAAGCCAGGTAACTGTAGGTAAAGAGTCATAAGCTAAAGTTCACGTGTCTTTTGTAAAACTGACACAGAGTGAGAACTTTTTAATGTAAGTGTCTGAAGCTGATGTTTCATATTATAAAATTGGCTTTTGTGATAGAATGAATTCTCGGTAGGATGTATATGACATTTAGACAACATTTCACTATTTTATCCTTAGAAAATACATATGTTTTATATAACCAGCAGTTTCCACATTTAGCTACTGTGTCAATTATTTCACAACCACCCAGTTACAGTACCATATTTTTTGCCTCCACATAGATAAATGCCACTCCTGCTCACAACACACACACACACACACATAGGCTGTACTCACCCACAGTGCCTGCCCATTACCTCCAGGATGAAGGTCCTCTGGTGACTGCAGGAAGACACATTTTTATGTCAAGAGTTTTAAAATGATACGGTCTGTCCATCAAACAAATGTAGGAATGGTTACACGCGTACCTCTGTGCTGTGGTGGTGATGGCATCCACTATCTCTATAATGCGATGCAGGGCAGAGTCCGTGCCGATGGTCATGTCGGTGCCACAGAAGTCGTTATCAATGGAGCCCACCATGCCAACAATATTGAGATGGGAGGAACTCTTGGCCTCATTTGATGTGATCTTACCTGAGCACAGATTCAAATTAAAACGACACACCCAGATACCGTTAATTCTCAAATAATGGCCACAGTTTAAATTAGAGACAGGCCTTTATTTCTAATTTCCCTAAAACCTCCTCCATGTTTACCTTTTGTTTTGACACATTTAGTATCATTTCCATTTCCACACCACTAATTCCATCAGTACAGCAAGAGAGACTGAGAGCAGCTAAGTGGTGAGTATGACTCCACTGGAAATGTACATTGTACAAAATTTTACAAAATTCTGTATTAGCAATCTGACTTTATTTGTTCATGCTGGCCAAAGCTATTATTTGAGACTTGGCCATTATTTGAATACCGGCATTTATATGAGAATTTATGGCACATCACGTTACAGTGAATTACCTACATGCCAAAACCAACAGCAACTTGTACGATAACATCAGTATTGAAGGGCAGATGTGTGAAAGAGACAGTTCATTTGAGGTTGTCACTTAGAAACAGTGAAATTTGGGCTCATGCCTCTCACCAGCTTTGACCAGGTCTGTCAGCAGCTCGCTCCACTCTGTTCTGAACTGGTTGGCACCTGTCAGACTGCCATCACCTCCAATCACACACAGGTTGGTGATGCCCAGCTTGACTAAGTTGCAGGCGGCCTTGGTGCGTCCCTCTTTGGTACGGAAGTCTTGACAGCGGGCACTACCGATCACAGTCCCACCCTGATGTCAGGCAAGGAGGAAGTCCCACAGGAATCACAAGGAGGCAGATGAGGAGAAGGGGTAGGATTATCTGAAACCTAAGCACTCATGTCTAAGGTCCATTAAGGCTTGCTATTTAATGAACCTTGGCATTTAAATGACCATTTGACCTACAGAACTGCACTGCAGAGGCTAAAGAGTTACTAGAGTTACACAGATCATCCCCTTACTGCCGTGATTAAGTTTAAAAACAGAGTGGAGAAGATAAACTAGCGGATAAATATGCTTTTGCATCCTCGTGCTCGTTCTCACCAACTGCAGCATCATTGACACACTCTCCCAAGTAGCAGGGCGGATATGGTCTCCTCCATCCACCAGACCCTGGTAACCCTGTCGACAAACAGAAACACAGCACAATATCACCTTCAGGAGGAGTCACTGCAGGGAATAAGTCACAGGCTTAATGATAGAGGCATATTTTTTACTTTTAAATAGCATGGGCAGCTATTTCAGTCCAGCAAGTGTTTTGTTTTTTATACTGAAATTTGCTGATTATTTATAGGTAAAGCTCTGGTGTGTTAGGCCATGGAATAATTGGATTATGGATTGTTTTTCTTTTTATATTATTGTTAATTGAATAACCTTTGGGTTTTGGACAGAAAGCATATGCAAACTGAAGATAACACCTGGAGCTCTGGAAACTTAATGGTGGCTATTTTTCCCCAATTCTTTGCATTGTTTTGGCATTGTAGACGATTAATCGAATAATCCCCAAAAAAAAAAAAAAAAAAACTTACAAAAAATATTTACCTCATGGACAAAATACACCTTGGCTCCAGTGTAAAGTCCCACTCGAACTGTGGCCCTCACAGCTGCGTTCATACCTGTAGGCACAGGATGTGTGTGCACATTAGCCTTTATAAGTATATGAGAACCTTGTGATAGCGCTCACTCAGTTGGAAAGAATGATTCAGTGGAATAATGGGAAAATGGTAGAGTGGAAACAATTTACTATTGTTACTGTATTTTAGGAGTTTCTGTTCATATTTCTTCAATGTTATATATATTTATAAATTATATAAAGATAATATATAGAATTATATGACGTTTTAAATGAGCAACTTTTACTTGGGTGGATTTTGAGTAGATTATATTTAGTTTTACATATGTACAAGTACCTGCAGTTGAAACAAGTTAGCATGAGATATTTTGATAGTTCTTCCAAACCTCCAATTTGCTTGATGATTTGGTGCATGGATGTTGCACAACTTTAAATAATATTAACATCTCTTTTTTCAGTCTTTACATTAACCTGCTGCTGCAGCTGCTGAACACCAAACAGGTATAACAACAACAACACAGTAAGATAAAGACAGATGTTAAAACAATACTATAATACCATTTTATTTGACTGTAATTGAATTGTTGGTAATAGTTAGTTGTCAGTGCTTGTATTGCAGAAAAGGCAACTGTGCCTCTGCCTGCACTCTCAACACTCAGCGGTCTGCTTAAAGGACAAGATGTGGATAGATTAGCTTTAAGGGTGCCAAGAGCTTCTCCACTTACAGTGTAAAGGAGGAGAGGAGAACGGCCCTCTCACTCCACCTCACCGCTTTACAAACACATGACAGAAAGGTCATGCCTCTAAAATTAGCCCTCATAACAGATACAGTGCTAGAGAGAAAGAGAAGGAAGGAACAGAGGAAGACACGCAGACTAAAGGCTATCAAGATGACTAAAAAGGTACGGTTGGAATGTGGATGATGAGTGAAAAAGTGAGGGTTGAGGGTTAGCAAACTGTGCAGTTTTGCATTTACACACTTGTCCCCTTATCTTATGACGTTCAGACAGGCAGAAAAACAGGCAGGTGGATAGCTCAGTCTCACACGCTCACACCATGGGGTTGTGTGGGGTCACTGACACACTTGCCAAAGGTCACAGTGGAGGTATTCCTCATCAAGTTAAAGGTCAGTGGTCGCTCTGTGGTCCTAGCAGCTTTAGGTGAAGGAATTCATGCTGCCCTTTTCCATAAGTTAAGCTCAATGAGATAGAAAGCTATGATAGTTGTGCTGCAACAGAGAAGTCATTAAAGTATTATTATCAGTAATAAAAACATTATGAGTAGTCAAATTTGAGTATGAAAGGGAGCTGCAATCATTATTGAATGTGACAGTAAAGAAGGGGCTAGACTTCTTTGTTTTTCAAAAAGCAGTGTTATTTCCAGTGCTATATCTTAAAACAGGGTTTAAACTGTTAATAACATCAAAAAGAAAATGATACACTTACACTATGGAAATCTATGTAGGCTGCAGTACTTGTCAAGACAACCAATGACTATTCAAGAGGCATCAAAATTTGGATTCTAGTTTTCTAGGTTTTTGGCTCACTTTACGTCTCAAATGCTTCTTTATTTGTCATTAAATCCTTCTGTTGAGTTACTAAGTAGTGACTTCCCACACACCAGATCCTTTCAACCACCTGCTGAGACAAACAAACAGCAGCCATGCCCTGCCTTGGCACTCCACACTCACATACCACCCTGGAAACCCTCCACTTACCCTGGGCATCGCCTCCCGAGGTCAGCACGGCAATGGCCCGACCCTCTCCCATCTTGGTGGGGTTGGTGGGATCCAGTTGTGCCATGGTCCTGGAGCTGAAGCTGGCTGAGGAAAAGAGGCCTTGAGTGTAAAAATCCCGGCCACCCTGCTGCACTGTGTCTAGTAGCCTCTCACCTCTAACTCAGCCTGCCTGTTATGGAAAGTAATAGCTGTTGCAAAAGTGCACGGCTTAACTATCCTCTTGGCAGACATTGAGGCACGCATAACTGCGCAAACGCATTTAGATGTGCGCACACACACACACACACACACACACACACGCGTACGCAGTGCCTATTAAAAGTATTCAACCCCCCCCCCATCTTCCACCCCCTTTGTAATTTTTCATATATCATATTACTGTTTTACAACATTGAATCACAGTGGATATAATTAGGCTTTTTCACACTTTAATATCAGTGTGAAATCTCACAAATACAAATACGTGGAAATGATTTAAAATTTATCTAAATTAAGTTAAAATATGATACACTAAATAATGCATCGTCTTTGCTCATATATATCAAGATGCATTGGGCGGGGAGTGAACAGTTTTCAAGTTCTGCCACAAATTCTGGATTGGATTTCAATCTGGACACCGACCACTGCAGGGCATTAATACTGCTGTTTTTAATCCATCCCCATTTAGCTTAGAAGCTTTACATTTGGGGACTTTGTCTTCCTGGAAAATAAATCTTCCTGTTTGAACGTGCAGCCTGCAGCAGGTTTTCCTCCTGAATTTCTAAGATTTGTACAACATCCTCAAAAGTCTCTTGACAAGCCATTTTCATGAAACATTTAAAGGACAGTTAATTTTTTATCTCAGATTTGTTTGAAATGTTTCTTTGTTTTCATCATGCAGTCTTTGCCAGACAAAAGTAGCTGTTGGACCTTATACATGCAGTTGTTAAAACACTTGTCATACCTTGATTGCACACAGGTGACCTCCATTCAGAGACACCAACTGGTGTTATATTTGTGTGTATGTGTGGTGGGGGCGAATGCTTATGCAAATTAATTTATGTTTTATAGCTGCACTTAATTTAGTTACATTTGTTTTATTTTTAACATAAAAGTATTTTTTTTTGTTCAGCATCCACAGTGATTCAGGGTTGTAGCTATATATCCTATACCTATTTACTGTATATTACTATCTGCTGTCACAGCAACTGCAGGTACAAATAAAGTCTGTACAGCAGCAAATACTGTATACACATACTTTTAGCCTCCATTATTATTACATTATGATAAGGGTAGGTAACGACGGTATGGTGATATGATCTCTGAAACTGAGTTTTAGGTCTTCATCTACCACTACTCTATTAGGGACACACTACATATTCAAACTAATAGCTATAGTCCTTTGATTGCAGTCTAGCTTACCAGCATCCCCTGCTGGATCAGAGCTTGAGGACATCTTGTTTTCACATTCAGATGCTGAGAGGTCATCACCACCTGAGTAGGAAGAACCATAACACATTACCCAGAATGTGATCCAGCCTCAACAGTATGGTGTGTATGACTGTACTGTACAGCTGATTATAAAAGAACCCTCTCCATAACTCCCTCAAGAGTACAAGGCAGCTTCTCACTCACATGATAGACCTTTTCTACAAAAGACAACATGCTCAAGCATTATTCCTCAGCATTTTCTCTCCTCTCCATTTTGTGTTTGAAAGTGTTTGTGATCGCCATGTAACATCCTCTATCTGCACATGGCAGGTTAGTTTACTCCCACCGGCCTTATCATGTCTAGGATGAGGAATGCATACTGGGGAAACAGCACATAAATATATTTGGCTTCCTTTATAAAAAATAAAAACCAAACAAATAGTCTCCTCTGCATTCAGCAAGTCAGATATGTCCAGTTCAATAAAGATTGATGTCGTATTTCTGGCAAGTAGATGAAATTGGTTGCACACAAACAAGCCCTATGGGTATTATAAATGGATGGCTCCCACTCAGAAAGCCAATAATTCACATGGCAATTTGTACTTTTGTAATTTCTTTGTGTAAGTAATTTCTGTATGGAGGAAAACTCAGCGCCCAAAGCCCCCATGACACAACTGTCAGTTACATTCCCGTTTTAATTGACTCCTCTTCCACAAGCAGACACATTATATCTTGTTAGTCCACGATTCATGTCTGGAATTATGAATCAGATGAGTGATTAGATGCAGCACTGTACTACACCTAGATGTGGGTATGGGCCTGTGTGTGTGTCTGGAGGGTTTTGTGACTATTAAACTATTTGTTCAATCACTGCCAATGAAGCTGATTTAATTTAAGTGCCAACAATGCAGAAATAATTACTTTAATTTTAATTAATTTTAATTTATACTTTTTATATAATGTAATGTTAAAATGAAGCAAGTATATCACCGTATATTAAATGAGAAATACAGCAAAAGGCCTGTGAACCACAAAGCATCTGAATAAAAACACAGTGTGAAATAAAATGTAAATATAAGCACAATGTTTGAGATGTCAATTATTGATAGTAATGTCTGTAGAAATTGATTAAAGACAAAAAAAGAAAAGAATGAATGTGATAACAGTGAGAGTGGGAGGCCCGTCTGTTGCAGGCAGCTTACTGAAGTTGTCTTTAAATAGATACAGGACGTCTGGATGCAGACACAGTGCTGCTATCTATAAAACACACAGGAACCACTCCCCTTTTTTGCCGCCATTACTGTGAAACAGCATAGTCATCCCTTTAACTGAACATGTCAAAACATGTCATGCTTGTGAAGTCCTGGCCTGGTAAATATATATATGACAATTTACTAAATAAAATGTCAAAAGTTTCCACAAGCGATGCTCAGGCAAATGCAATTTGTGGACTAGACCTCTATTACAGTAACACTCAAATACAATAAGTACACAGACTGAAATGGCAGAATTGGCCCGTCACAAACACACAAATATTCACACCGTATGCATACCTTGACCTTTCTTTCTGAGCCAGAACAACAAACAGGCCAGCAATGTGACAGAGAGGAGCCACAGGGCTGAGAGGACGCCAGGGTACCACATCCTCACAGTACCTCTCTTCTTGGGAAACCATTCTGCATCTGATCCGTATTAATAGCTTTCATATCACTACTTCATTTAGGAGTTATGACCTTCATCGCTAAAGCATGGAAGGTAATCAGATACAATCCACCAGTGTCTGTAATAATCAGAGGGCAGTAGTGCTGTATTATACAAACATCTACTTGTTGTGCATGAAGTAACACAATACACTATTGTGTAATATTACAGTTAAACAAGGGGCATATTGACAAAATAACAGGAACATCTTCAAATACAGAAGATTTTGTCTTAATGTGGCACATTGTACAACAACACACCCGCACCTTGTCCTCGGTTATAGCATATCACCAGTATTATTATTACTATGGGAGTAGTAGTATCAAGTTGTAGTAAGATATCTAACACTATTTTATTTCACTTATATCACAATATAACAATACTATATTACTGCTATATTTTTGTGCTTTTATATTTTTATTATTATATTATATATCATAGTATTCTCTACCATTTCCATTAGAATATATATACTTCATAGTTCTGTATCATTACATATATTCTGCATATATTGCATATAACATTATATATAATGTATAATATGTATCATGCTGGAGTTGCACTTCTGGACTATAGTATGAGCTACTGTAATGTATATAGCTTCTTTTTGTTTTTTAAATCACCTCTCTAATTTCTTTAATTAAAACGTAATATTATTAGCTTCGTAATGGTTGTATTTGTGTAAGGCTATTGCACCAGATTGTGTTATATAAGTGTTGCTTTTATTTTGTCCTCAATACAAATATATAGATACATTGCAGATATAGATCAGGCTAAATTTATATAATGAGTGGTCTGTGTATTATTCCCATATATACCACAGTGTGTCATATTAAGACTTCCTGAGAAAGTTGATCTATGATGCCCTTTATTACAGGTATGCCTCGCAGGACTTTATGGAGACAGCAAAGTCTAATCAAGTCACAATAAATTGACAAATTCTGTTTAAAAATTTGGTGAACTCATTACTGTATGTCTCCAGGTACACTATACGTGACAGTATAGCTGTGGTGTGAGGTAATATGGGGTCAGTGTTTTTTAAATCACTGCTGATTGACATCACAGCCACTCAGCAGACAGCGAGCTATGCAGCAATATGGCCGTGACACTGGAGTGACTCTCATGCCAGAGCAGGTTGAGGTTACAGTATACACATACACACACTTACAGTATATCTATTTGTGAGGACCCTCATTGACAAAAGGCATGCCCTAGCCCCTAATTTTAACCATTCTAACAATATGCCCAAACCTTACCCTAAACCTAAACCTAATTCTAATCTTAACCCTTGGAAAAAGTGAGATCCTCCAAAATGTCCTCACTTATCAAAAATCTCCTCACCCACCAGGTCTAAAATTCTAATTAGTTCCCACAGAGATAGAAGTACAAGAACACACACACATACACCCAAACAAGCACATGCATCATGCTAGTTAAAAAGGCATTAAATTAAATCATTTGATATGATTCATCAGCTCATGTCATCTGTGAAGGTCATGACTCCACAGCGCGCTCCTTTCACGCCACCCTTTCCCACCAGCAAAATGACCTCTGGAGCAGATGATACATACATCACTGTGGACAAAAGGCAGCTTGTCATAAGCATGCGTCTCAGGTGGTGTTTGTTTTGTCTTCCCAACACTGCGCGCCCCTGGTGGGTTGAGCGACATGCAGCCCTCTCCTGAGGCAAACCCCACGATCAATAGCACCATTTCCAGGTAATCCCCTGCCTCCTGTCGTCCCGGACAGTATTAACACTCGCACAGCCTGTAATAAACCACATGGATCAATACAACACCAGTTCAACACAAAACACTTCACCACCTCAGCTAATGCTGTGAAATGTGGACTGGATACAATCTGACCCCTCACCGTCTCCAATCAGGTGAAATATACAGTAAGTAATTAGATCATGCTGTGATTGTTAGACGATGACATGTATTGTAACACAGTTCTCAGTGATTGCAAAATTGTTTCCAAATGAGTACATGTAATTAAAATTAGCATAAAAAACTGCCCTGACATTTAGAAATATGAAGCTGCATATTTAACATTACATTACAAACCCTTTTTCTAATGCCTCCTACACCTCTTCCTGTCTTTCCCACACTCTCTGTTTCAACCTGTGCAACAATCTGTTGCAACTGTTATCCATAAATAAAGTCAATTTACTTGCCAACTGTTAATTCCCCATTTATGTTTTATTCCACATGTTGCAACTTGCGACTGAGCATCTTGGTCACTTTAACAAGCTGTAAGACAGAAAGATCATACCGGGGCGTATTTGGCTGAATTAGTAGATTAATCGATTGATAAAAAACTAATAGGTCATAACTTTGATTATTGATTAATTGTCACTTTATAAGCAAAAAACAAAAACAAAAAACCCCCCCAATAAAATCTCTGGCTCCAGCGTCTCAAATATGAATATTTACTGGATTTCTGGATGTCTTGTATGACAGTGAATCATTTCAAAAAGTTTGAATTTGTCAGCTTGGACCAAACGATGAGTACATTAATCAGGAGAATAATTTCCAGAGTAATTCGATAATAAAAATAATAGTTTGGTGTTAGTTCTTTATATAACAAAGTAAAAACGTAAGAAATAAAAAAAAAAAAAAAATTGCATATATTAGCAAACACTATATATGCAATTATAGTACCACTGGAAATGGTCTGTGAAATAGTCTCTACAATATAAAAGAAATATAAATATAATGAGTACAAAAATTGCATAAAGTACTATACTTGGCGTTGCTTGCATGGGATTAAAACTAAAAAGTAATCAGAGTCAGTCAAGTAATGTCAATAATTTGCTCTATTTCCGTCTGAATGAACTCCCTCCAGCTTACAGTCGGCCAACAGGTGGCAGCATCTGATCTTTCCCATCTCTGTGTTTATCGGGGCTGGGGAAGCACACGCAAAACCGTGGCCTAATAAATCATGCACTGAAAGTGTCAGTGCAAATTTTGTTAGATTTTATTGCAGTTTAATCATCTCAATGAATGTTTTAATAGGCTGGTATTTCAGAGAAAGAATGGCAATGCTGTGATAAATTGTGTGGGGTGAGCCTTACCTCACCCCCTCTCTCCTTTTTGCTGCAGAGAATCACTAATGTAGACCTGCACGGCTATTTGTCCACTTATTGGTGCAGGGGAGTCTTGTGTTATATACTTAGATTATCCATATTCATTTTAGAACAAACAGACTAATCTGTAATTGGCCCGCAAGGCAATAAGTGCTGCTGGCTTTTTCTCACTGATAATGCTCAAACTTTCCCCTTTTTCTTATTTCAATTCTGCATATTTTTATTGTTTCACTTTCTTCCCCTTTCTTCCAAAGGCCTTTTATGGATTCATCAGGCTGGACCACCGGGCTCCACCTTGTTCTCAGGCCTCCCACACCATTTAACATGTCTTTACCCCTCCTCCTCTCTCTGAGGATTGCTCTATTTCTCCATTTGTCATCCCCTATCCCTTTTTCCCATTATGTACATATCTTAATCTGCCCATTTTCCTCCTCTCCTCGATTTCATCCATTCCCTGTTTTTATTTCTACTTCTTTCCTTTGACCTTCAGTTCCCTGGCTTCATTACTCTCACCAATTTCTGTATTTCTTCCTTGTTTTCCTGACCATAAGGTGGTAATGGAATGCAAAATCAACATGGCTGTGACATTTTGGGCACCAGTCCTCCTCCTCCTCAAGCTCTGTCTCATATACAGTATACTGTTGTCCTCTGTCAGCATGGATGTATGATGTGTGGCAAGACTCTTCTAATAAGGACATGGATGAGAGAATGGATGAGGCTGGGGGCTGTAATTAAAGACCGCAGGGTCTCAGTGAATGAGTAGGAAGGGAGGGGAGGTAAAACGGTGGCTATCCACTGCTGGAACAATAAATCAACCTGCTCCTTTAGCCGCCCTCAACACAATATCACCATACAGCACTCAGCCCCCCTCTTTGCAAAAGCAATTCCGTCATGTCTTGTTAGCTCATTCGTCTTCATCAGCACCAGTGGGAGGTTCACCCACCTCACCTCGAGTCCCCCCTCCCCAATGCCAGGCGCCATTGATCAAAGCAGAACCAGCCTGTGCATCAGCATGGGCATGGGTGTCATATCATTCTCACACACACTTAACACACACACACACACACACACAAACACACACAGTGCCGTGCAACAGCTGAAGTGGCAACAACAGTTAAACCAATCTTAGCTCGGACATGCAGATCCGGGTCGCACAGTAATGTTATTAATGAATGCATGGTTAACACACACAGCGCGCTAATGGCATTCAGGGCCAATTAAGGGATGACTAATTAATGAGACATTTCCTATAAGGCTTATTGATATGTTAATTTGCAGTCATATAAATCACAGTCTTAATTGTACTGCCTTCAGATAATACAATTTTTATTACATATAATGATGAATTGTTAAGCCAGCTGAATTGAACCAAGAAATATTGCTTAGTTTTGAGGAAAAAGAGCCATGCTGCTACATGACGATATTGAAAACATTTTAACAATGTTTTTCTATCTAGGGATACATCTGATACATTTCGATTTTTTCCTTTTTTGGTGAGATTTCTTTATGAAACCATTTTGTTTTTTAAAATCTCACCAGCTTTCCTTTCCTTTATTTCCTTTTCTTTGTTTTATGATTTGTGCAAATAAATAAACTAAAACTAAACTAAACTGAGTTAAGTTAAGCGTGCTTCTGAAGGCATAATTTTTCCAGATGATCCAGGGACTCAAACTGGAACTTTCCCATTACATGTTTGCTTCTTTAACCTCGACAGCTGCCCTAAAGCTTCAGGTTTAGTCTCTTAGGCACAATAGTTTGAGGGTGACAGCCGTGTGTCAGTAATGCATGCATCAAGTATGATACTCCTGATACAAGCAGCACTGTATCTTAGATCACCCTTACAAGATTTAGTTCAACAGAACATTTTTGCTACAGTCCTCTGCTATGTGCGGTTACTATAACAACTGATAAAGTCAGATTTAATGTAGTTTGCTATATAAGTAGCTTAGAGCTCAGTTAAACATAAGAATTGAAATCTTATGAAAGTTTTTTTGATAAATAATTTAGGCTAAAGGCATGAAAAGGGCATTTTTAGTAAATGAAACTTTTTACTAAGTAAATTTCCATTTTATGATACTTTATACTTAGGGAAATATTGTACTTTTTACTCCACAACATTAATTTCACAGTTATCGTTATTAGTTACTTTTCAGATCAAAGTCTTATATGGAAAACATATAATCAGTTTATAAAGTTAATATAAAGTTATATATATATAAAATTAGCTTAATCTCGACAACATCAAACTTCTGTTTACATGTTAATGAATCTGTAATAATATTCCAAAAATATATGTGATAAATATAACACACAAATTTTACTTTTGATACTTGTTATGGGGTATTTTAACATTGTGATGTTGGTAAGTAAATGATCTCAATACTTCTTCCACCACTGCCTTTCACTTTAGGTCAATGGCATCTTTTACACTGGTGTAATTTACAGAGCGACGTATTGTTCACGCTGAGTGTAGCTTTAATGCTAAATTTGAATACAAGGTACATTGTTTTAAGCTGTGATGCTCTAGCAGGAAAATATTGTAATAAGGCCTTAAACAACAGGGTCACACTGGTCAGTCATTAATTCGTCCACACAGTTGCAGAATACGGCTTGAATTCAAACCTGGCTGCCATAAATAGAGGGGTTTGATCTGAATGCCATGTCATTAGTGGTTTGGTGGCGATGGAGAATAATAACGCGGATAAACAATGGATGTGTCTGCTCCCACACAACAAAGAGAGGTGAGCCTAGAAATCCTCGCTGCTTTGCTCTTTTGCCATCGGCTACAAAACATTCAGGCATCTGAAAATGTTTGTCTTACTCAATAACACAGCACGGGAGGCATGCTTAAATGAGCAACTGAGCTGAATCTCACCTGACTGACTTTAATGACTGTTCAGTCATTAGGATGTTAATCAAACGAGCCTAATTCAGCATAGTAGATCTTCTACATCAGGTTGCTTCTATACTGCACATAAGTAATGAAAGTATTAGGCTGAACCCTACAAGCCTCAAAAATGAGCCCTAGTATTCTTGTTTTTATAAAGTTCCAATTGTTTGTTTGAACAGCTCTGATATTAAAAAATGCTAAGCATATTGTTGATGAGTGTAAACACACACGCAAACATAGCGACTGTCTATCAATGCTTCCGCCTGTCACGACGCAGCCCAGACACTTGATTGACAGCTGTCAATGCAGCTGATGAGAGCTGAGTGAGGGGGTCAGTCTTGGTACCAGGGGGCCGACCTGTGTCGTCAGAAAGGGACGGGGTGAGAGGGGGATGGAAATAGACCAGGTCTGCCGTGGTCCACTTGGCTCTCCTCTGCCCCCACCCACCCCAGAGGGACAGGCTAGTCAGAGGGCAAGAGAGACAGACAGAGAATAAGAAGCCCCATCGGTTACTACATGCAAGTTGTCTGACAAGAGACCACCTCGTTTGACTCAGTCACAGCGGACAGTCACAGCTACAGAGACAGAAATGTAGACACATGCTCCATGCACTCGACTCAGGAGCATGGCATAAGAAAATTCAGACTTAAATGCCTCTAAAACATCTGTCTCTCCATTAGTCTGACGGACAGAAGATGGAGGCAGGGGAAGAAGATGATAGGAAGAGACAAATACATTAAGTAATAAGTTAGGAGGAGAATGCACCTCACGTCCCTGCTCCTGCCAGCCGGATATAAACGAGTAAAAGAAAGGGAGAGAAATGAAAGGAGACATGAGACGAGAGAAAAACTAAATGGCTGGAGGGAGGCATACAAGTGGGCTTTTTAAAATAAGACTGTATATTTTGGTCACCGTCTCTGCGGAGGTGAGACAAGAGAGGAAAGAGGATTTATAAAGCAGTGGGAGAAAGTGTCAAAAACAGACAGCTACATAGACAAAAGCAGGATGCTGAAAGTATTCACCTTTTAAAGGAAAGAGGGGGGGAGCAGAAACTGTAGACAGTCAGAGAAAAGACTGCTGGTGTTGACAGAGGCTATTAACAGTCAGACGATACACTGAGAGAATAAAAGGAGAAATGGAAGGATCAGGCTGTATTCACAATGAAGATGGAGCTGGAGTGCAAAGAGAGGCAAGGAAATGTAATGGAGGAGAGGTAGCCAAGTGTCTTTGGTCCTTTGGTCCATGCTAACCAAACATGGCATCCAACATGTCTGCTGGTCACACACACGCACACACACACACACACACACACACACACACACACACAGACACACACACAAATTCATTCCTCTTGCAGACTGTCTGATCCTCTCTCCTCAGGGAGGTGTTAGTCTGGAGGAATCTAAGGGGCTTCGTTTGGACACCAAAGTGAAGGGAGTAATAATCCCCCCCCCCCCCCAGCACTCAACACAGACACACCCACCCAGCCAAAACACACACACTTCTGCACACACCAAGCCACCCACAGGCAGAGGTGACTGTTACATTCAATACTGCACAGGTGAGTGTGTAACAATGAGTTTTGTCGTCACGGTAGTCAGCTCTCATATCAGATCCAGCCCAAATCCCTCTGCTCTTCGCAGTAACCCCGAGTTGACAAACAACACTGCCATGAGGGGGAAGGCTGCTAAAAAAGGACACAATTAGAGGTCAGTTACAAACAGGCAAAAAAAAAAAAAGCATTTAAGTATTGATTTTAAGGGAAAGGTTGGTACATGAGAGCCAGTAGACAGGAGTAAGACTAAGAGTCTACAGCCATGCAGGCTTTTCAAAAGCTGATAAAAAAAAAAGTAGAAAAGGCTCTTAAGGTACAAAAAGAATCAATTTATTTCATGTGTAAAATGTGACACAATGTGAAGGATAGTTGTCAGCACAATTTACAGACCATGTCATTCTAGAGACACAAATAGGCTGTCAGACTAACAGCAATTACCAATCAGGATAAAGGAGGTAAGAGGCATAAGGTGTTTCACATGAGCTCATCATCTAGGGTCTGATCGCACGATCTACAAGGAAACCAGAATGAATACATAAGCCTAGGGAGGTGGGGTGATTTTAACGTGACCTGTGCTGATTAGTGATTTTTATCCCGCCTGGAGCATGTGGGTAATTTTTCATCCCCTACCCAAGTAAACATTACAGCCAATTACTGGTTTTCAGCGAACTGTCCTGCTGTGATTTAAATCTCCTGAAGTGGATCTCTGAGTGAAGACCTGCTTGTCCTTCAACGTTTTGTCTTTATTTTTTAATCAGCTCTATGAAATTTGACTTTTGTGGGAAAATGGAGTAAGTCAAAAATGTTTTTGCTAATCTGATAGATATGCTGACACTGACATATAGGCCTATTTCGAAACAAATATGACGACATATGGGTTGTTGTAATGTAACCTCCAGTTAGGTAGTTCTCTTTTGAGCCCCATTTTTAGCTGATATTTGTTTACATTTTGGCAAATTGGCACCATTAAAAGTATGACAAATTAGCTATTAGCAGTTCCCGTTTTCAGTGTACCCACGGATGTACAGACAACTATCACTGGATTTGTTCTGAAATGTCTTTTTTCTAAGATTTCTAAGCAGATATATGGATGTTTATTCGCCAGTCTGATGAAGAGCGGTTGTGCTCAAAATGTCACCTTTGCAGTGTGCGAGCTGTCTATTTGTTTATTTTGTGTTTATTTGCTATGACATCAGAGATAATGCTATCCTCTGGAAGTGTAAGTCACACTGAATGATATCAATATGTGCCTGTGTCTGTGTATTAAGATTTGAGGAGAAAGAGTATGATTTTTGACTCCGATTCACCTCACGCAGTATCTTTGCCTCGAGTCTCTCCCTCCACGAACCCATGGGGAGGTTTTTGGCTTTGTACTGCTGAATGTCCACGTCTATTACAGACCATATCCTGTTATTTCCTGATAACTAAAAAGCCTTCCAAAGTGTTAGATTACAGAGGAGCAGAGTGAATCCCCCTGGGATGTTAATCCCGTTCCAATAGGGCTAAAGACAATACATGTATGTGTATGCATATACCCATGCATCCCCATAGACAAAATGACAATGCTAACATGCTGATGTTAAGCAGGTATTTATCCTGTTCAGCATATTTGTTTAGTGTGGTAGCATGCTAAAATGAGCTAATTAGCAAGAAACACAAAGTACAGCTGTTGGCTGATGGGAATGTCATTAGTTTTGCAGCCTCATGGTGGCGCTAGAGTAAAAGTCAGGTGATCATCAAAGTCAGTAGGATTCATCCTGAGGGGACCATGAATGTCTGTACAAAATTTCATGGCAGTCCATCCGATTATTGTTTAGATTTTTCGGTCTGGACCGAAGTGGTGGACCCACCGATTGACTGATAGACCGGCCGATCGACCAATCAACCAACCGACATTGCCATCCATAGAGTCATGCCGTTAGTGAGGCTAAAAGTAAAGAAAAGCAGCAACATACAGAAATGAAAGACCCAGTCAAAAATGAAAATGAAAATGAAAAATGACATTCACAGGAGTTTCCCAGCTATGATGGAAATCTATACAGGCACTTTGTCAATCTTTATGTTGGTCCAAAAAATGTTGGGATGTTTCTCTACAACTGCATTTACTCAAACTTTTAAATCTGGAGCTCTAACTATTTTCCATTGCCTCAAACTAATGCTGGAGGCTGTAATCACACCCACCATACTAATTGAAAAGGACATTTTGACATACATACAAAATAAACAGGAGTCAGTGGGACTGCCACCCAGGACTTCCACTAAAACTGGTAAAAGTTCAAGAATATTTGCAACATATTGTTCTTTAGAAAAGGACGTTTTTGAAAAGTAAGTCAATAAAAAGGTAAACCAGAGCACAGTTGACATGGACAGATAAAAAAGCTACAAGGTTGAGTTGGAGAAAAGGAGATACCGTGTGTGTGTGTGTGTGTGTGTGTGTGTGTGTGTGTGTTTGTGTGTGGCCAGATCAATATCAAACAGTGCTGTGATACCATGTTCAGCCTGGAGGCCTATCAGAGAGAATGTCAACACTCTCCGGTGAGATGACCCCACCAACCATCTCCACCAAACACACACACACACACACACACACACACACACACACACAGTCTCTGCGTCACCTTTTTCCCAATTCATTATTAACAAGCTCGCCGGGCCTCATTAGCAGCAGGCCACACAATGCTGCAAAACAAAACGCTCCACAACAGTAATTGCCTTCTTCCTCCATGTCTCCGCCTCCAAGCATCCTCGTTCAGCTGACACCTGCTCTGTAGGAAGTTTATCAGGAAACAAATCGACACACACACACACACACACACACACACACACACACACTGACTCTTTCTTTCTGTCTTTCTTTACAGTTTTGTTTTTTTTGTCTTAAGTTTATCCGATAATAACTTTAAAACAATAACAACCAAATCAATAATGGTCTTGAATAATAGTTTTTCAATATTTTTTTTAGAGGAAAAGGAGTAGTAAACAAACACACTCATACTTTAAATCTCCTGGAATCTACCACATCCGTCATCACTTGTTCTTATATGGACATGTGCTCTTGTACATCTCCATTTCCACCACCTCCCATTTGCTTCTCTTCCTATCTCCATATACTTTACACTGCAGGCTGTGGACTCATTTTTCCTGCTTCCTCTGCTTAAAGAGATATAATAAAACATTAAAAAAGAAAAACATAAAGGAGCAAACAGGAAAAGATGGATGCAAGAGAGACAGCAAGAGGAACAACAAAAAAAGGTAAAATAGACAGAAGGGATGCTCCACTGCTTGTCTGACACACATGGGGTCTCTGCAGACTGAGAGGATGCTAGGAGAGGAAGGGAAAGAGAGAAAGAGAGCTGTGTGGTGTGGTGAGCAGCATCCAACCCCCTCCTCCTTCACTTCAAGCCTCCACCTCCCTCCACCCCAACAGTGGAACTGTATGCTTGGCTTCTCCTGGTTTCTTTAGCATTCCTCCCCATCCTCTTCCAAAGCCTGGGAGAGGACAGAGGCAGACAGCAGGGCTTGTCATAGTCACAGGCCTACGTCTGAGCAGTGTGTGTGTGTGTGTGTGTGTGTGTGTGTGTGTGTGTGTGTGTGTGTGTGTGTGTGTGTGTGTGTAGTAGTAGTAGTAGTAGTAGTAGGTGCATATGAATCTGTACTGTATGTGAATGTGTTTGGACATTTGTATATGTACTTAATTTGTATGAGCAAGTGTAATGAGTTAATTTGTTAATGCATGCCTGCATGAAAGCAGATCTCACTGGTATTTCATAATAATTTGTAAAGGAAAGGAATGTCAAATGTTACAGGTGGACAAAAGCAGTGTTTTTGTTTCATATCTGACCAAACTGACTGACCAAAGCCTTACCGTACCAAATTAATTCACCTTAACCTAAACCAATCCATATCAAACTTACCAAAAATAAAACAAGACATAGAACCACAACTTATAGGTGTCACACTGTACCCTATCTCTTAGATATCATGTTTATATGATACTAATTTGCAACAGCAAATATGTTTAGAGACAACCGTAATGCCACCCACCTGAATTTTATGTTTTCAACATAATGAGGAAATGTTGCAAAATGTTTATACAGCAGGTATCTGCTAAATGTTCACTGACAATGCATTTCATTTGTTTTTCTCCTGTAATATTCACTCCTGCAATACAAGAGCAACTAAGGCATGATTAACGTTTTTATAGTTATGTTTAGGCACTCAAAACACTTGTTTGAGGTTAGGGAAAGAGCTCTTGTCAAATATTGAAAAAGTCTAAAGTAACTTGGACGTGTTTATTTTATTAATATGTAACATAATCCACAATCTACAAAAAAGTAACACTTCCTTCACTGAAAAAAACATTGAACATAATCCAGGCAGCAATTTGTTTTTTTTTGTCTCTCAAAAGTAAGCACCTTTCAAGAGCAGACCTCACAAAGTGCTTCACAATAAAAGACAAAAAGCAAAAAAAAAACAGAGCAACAGACATGAAGGGCAGACATCAAGCTAAAACATACAAAGAATAAGATTAAATTAGAGACTAAAAACTAAACAAAAGCAAGTCTACACAAATGGGCATGTACATGTGTGTGTGTGCCTCAGTGTGTGTGCTATTATGTGTACACTCTGTGTGTGTGTGGCCTCTCAGTGTGAATGAACAGGAGATCTTAGCTGGCGGACAGTATCGGCAGAAAGACCCCGTGACTTGTGGAAGCTTAAAAACTCACACCAGGGACTTTGGCTGGACGCACACATCCTCTGCCAACTATCTCCTCTCCAATATCTATAAATTATTCACCAAGCCTCGACTGACGGGACAGAGATCCTAATGAGAAAAATGTTGCAGGGAGACGCTCAGCCGTGTCAGTGTGTGCACGTGAGTGTGTGTAAAGTGTAAATAGGCACCATGTCATGTCATTACATATGTAGAGGGCGGGTGCTCGAATGTATGTGTGTACAGAGAAACTAATTAATATCAGTGCCGCTGGACATGAGGAATGATTAAGTCTCTGTGTAATTAAGTCAAGAAAAATTCACTCAGATCTTTAACACTCACAGTCTTTAACAGAGTAGATCACACTGATGCATACGAGTAGGCAAACACACTTTGCCTACTCGTATGCATCAGTGTGTATACTGTATATATATACAGGATATAGTACATGCAAATTTAACTACTGTTTTCATGCACTTAGTTTCCAAGAATTAAATGAGAAGTTTGATGTCTGTGTGCTAAATGCGGAGCTGGATTCAGGACGTGGTTAGCCTAGCAAGCATACAGCTAGACTGGAAGCAGGGTCAAACAGCTAGCATGGCTCTCTCCAAAGATAAAAAATACCATGGTGTGCATAGGGTATTTAATTTACAGATTAGATACACTGTGTGAATAAGACATCTTTAGAGTTGTTTTTTAGCATACTTTTCATTTTGGACAGAGCCAGGCTAGCTGCCTCCAGTTTCTATGCTAAGCTAGGCTAAACACATCCAGACTCCAGCTGCATACTAAGATAGCTTTGGATTTTTCCAAGTCTGTCTTTATACAATAGTATGGGGCTTTTTTCCTGTCTTTGATCAAGAGTGTGGACTTTCAATTTGAGGGCATGATTTATTGATTTCATAGTCAGTGTTCAGTAATAAAACCGTGGAGGGCAGGAGTTAAAGAGCCGGTTAAAGAGTAACCTCCCGTACAGAAGTAAAGCAAACGTGCCTGTAACGAGGCAGCGATCATTTCATTGGTTAACACCACAGCTGGCATTCTATTGGTTGGGGAATTTTGACAGGGTTGTTGCACAAAAAATCCGAGAGCAGAGCGGAAATCTGAGAGTAGATGTTTCACGAGCGCACAGAAGCAGCCTGAGTGCGAGGAGAAGGGCTGAAGCTGGAGCGCAGGAAATCTGCGCAAGCAACAATATACCTGAGTGCGAGCATACAGTTTGAGCAGAAGCAGAGCAAATCCAAGCGCAAGCAGGGGCTATTTGTGTGCGAGAGCAGGGTTTTGAGGGAGAGTATAACAAAACCTGAAAACATGAAATCAATAAATTATGCTTTCAAATTAAAAGCCCATGCTCTTGATTAAAGATAGGAAAAAAGCCCCATACAATAGTCACATGCCATATATACATTGAGAGAGAGTTCATCATTCCTTCTGTCCACACTGGCCCTGAAGTGACCCCCCTCTAATGCCAGTACACTGTGAGTATTGAATTAATACAGACTTGTTTTCTAAAATGTTTAACTTTTTTTTTTTTAATGCAACCTCTTGGCTTCCAGCAGTTTTGCAGTGGGACACTGCAAAGCAAACAGACAGCAGAGCAGATGACACAAATACATTGAAGTTTCTATCTCCCCTACCTGTCGACTTTCTCCTTCTCCTCCCAGCAACCCCGCACACCTCTCGCTGTCTCTCTCTCTGTTACCTTGGAGTCTGGCCGTCATGCTCCTGTGGCTCCACTCTAAAGGTTACGCTGTGTACCCACCGTCACTGCCTGTCACTCCCCCACCACCACACACAGACACACACACACACACACACACACACATGCTCCATCAGTCCCAGGCCCTGTCAACGACATACTGTCCATAGAATCACCAACCTACCTACCGTTTGCCTTTGCAAAGAGGATGTTGTGGTGAATAGAGTTAGAAAGCCTGGACAGGTTACAGGTTAACAGCTCTGGTGATAGAGTAGGTGGTGTGTTTGTTACTGTATTAAGAGATTTAACACAGACACACTGTACAGAGCGACAGAAGGAATGTGCATATAAAAATATGAGTGTGCTTGTGTGTTCATGTCCATCTGCAGTCTGCTGGTTTTGGCACATGGAATTAAAATGCTGCTCACTTGACAGAAATCAACAGGGTCCACAGAGGCCTCATCTCCTTCCTGCCTCCCTCTTCAGGCATTACTCCCTCCTTTCTTTCTCGAAGATGAATCCTCTGCAAAATGGACAGAAGGGAGTGTCTGGTGAGGAAAAAGGGTTAAGACAAGAGGAGGAACATCATATTCCAACAGTCAGATGGAATAAAATGTTCTGCAATTTGTTACAAGCTTGTTTCAAATGTAAGACTGATGACAAGGCATATTTTGACAGTGTGTTGAGATGCCATTACAGCGTTGTAATTGAAGAAATCGTTAACATTGTTTGAGCCACTCTTGATCATGCCCTATTGGCTTTTCACTGCAAGGTATTGAATGCTTGACTGCTGCAATCACGCAGTGTGGGCAGAATGGAATAACAAGAAAACCTCTTGTTATTCCAACTCCAATGTTCACGGATTATTCAAAGATGGTTAGCCTACTTCTACTGCCAGCCTTGTAGTGACAACATTTAAATAGCTTAAATGAGCTACTTTTCCAGTCTTACGTATTTGGAACGGAAGTAAAACCAGATACAAACAAACAACAAACTTTCTAAATTAGCTGAACAAACTTTATCTGTGTTTATATTGGATGTTATTTAGCCATCGATGGTGGCTTTGCAGCAATTTTTCCAACGTTTTGCTGACACTTTCGTAGTTCTTTTCGCCAAGTGGAAGATATTATTGCCATAAGAAATTCTGGATATCTCTGACATGTTTTTACAACTCAGAGGCTGATGTGAATGTTTTTTTTCTGACTCAGTTGCTTGTAATTACGGTCTAAACAATATGATGATATGAACGCAGTATTACAGTAAATATCTGAGGGATTTCTGAGCAGCCTCTTGTAACAATGTAACTGTGTCACACATACAAGTTAATTCCTATGGAGGCCTTAAATGGACATACGATTAAATTTTTAGCCATGCTAGTGGCATGGCTCTAGGGATGGCAATGCCGGTTGGTTGGTCTGTCCACCCTGTGGTTCAGAACGAAACTACTGGACAGATTTTGTACAGACATTTGTGGCCCCCAGAGGATGGATCCTGTTCAGCTTTGGAGATATGACCTCAAAATCTCAATGTTAAGGTATTGCCAGTGCACAAAGGACCTTTTTCATTTTCAATTTTGCATAAAAGTGAATTTGAAATGGACAAAGTGTCCACTTTAAATACCTTCATATTGGCGACCTTGGCTCACTTTGGGGATCATTTTAGGGGTCTTACCAAGGGTCTAGAGACCCCAAAATCGCATCACTTGTTTGTCACTTTGTGCCCATCAGTAAAGTATTTTAAGTGGATATCTGAGGTGGTTTTGCACTTTTCTGAGTTCCAATCTACATGAAACGTTAGTCTCTGAAAGCATATGGTGGAGGGATGAACATATCCAAATTTGGTGACTCTAGGCCCTTGGGAATCCCCCACAGAGGCCCAAATCTTTGAATGGATCCCCATGATCCCTCACCCCCCTCATTTTACCCAAAGGACTGTCACTGGAGCTAAAACTCTGTGCATTTTGAAAGAGCAGTTCAATATGAGTAAGTGACAAAAATTTGGTGTCTCTAGAACCTTGGGAACCACATCTCTGAACTGTGGAGATGTGGAATAATGACTGTGTCAAGGTATGGGTTCAGCAGGCGCAGGAGAAGTACCCAAAGCAGACATACACGGGAGCGGGAGCCATTCAAAAGGTTTATTAATCCTCACTTGGTCTTGCTGGCAGGTAGACAAGCAAGTGAACACAGGTAAGGCCAAAAAAAGGTAGACCAGCAAGTGGACACAAAAAACACAGGAACATGAAAAACTCACGGAACTCAGAGCACTGAAGACAGGGGACAGGGAACATGGTGACACACTAAACACCTAACAGCTGACTTTAGTCAATGACACAACAGGGAATGAAGGACAAGGACCAGTATAAATAGGAGGGAGCAAATGAGGGAATCAGAGGCAGGTGCGAAAATGAGGAACAGGTGAAGAGACTCAAGGATAATGACACCAGGGCAGGGACACACAGGAAACACGAGACAAGACAACCAAAATAACACAGGAAACAAGACCGACCAAAACTTCAAAATACAACAGGAACAACCGAAGAATCCACATAATAACACAAAGAGTCCAACTCATAAAACAAAGAGTCAAGATTGTGACACTCTGTCCACTTCAAATACCTTACTGCAGGGCCTAAGTCTGTCCACTTTGCTTCACTATATAAGGTATGTGAAGTGGACAAATTTTGTCACAGTGACAAAGTTTGTCCACTTCACAGTGCCTTGGAGCTCTGGGAACCTTCTCTGTTAATTTCAGTGTCCTAGCCCTGTGCATCCTAGCATTGTGGAAATATGAGCTTTGTCCAATTCAAATACCTTTGAATGGGCTTTGGATATGTTGCTCCTTGGGACTTGCTCCCAAAGTTACAGCTCCCTAGCCCCAAACACTGTGGAGATATTAGCTCTGTCCACTTGGGTACCCCAGCCCCTGCTTTAAGGTATTTAAAGTAGACAGAGGTCATATCTCTGCAATACTTAATAGGATTTGGGTGCTGGGCTTTGGATATGTTGCTCCTTGGAGCTCCGGGAACGTTCTCTGTTCATTTCTTCGCCTCCTAGCCCTGTGCATCCTAGCATTGTGGAGATATGAGCCTTGTCCACTTCAGATACCATAGGCCCTGCTTTAAGGTATTTGAAGTGGACAAACTTTGTCACTGTGACAGACCTAAATCGTGTAAACATGGTCCTATCCTATAATTTGGAAAACATTTGGAAAAAATTGTATCTTGGCTGGGAAGGGGCAGGAGCTCCCATTTCGATGCTGCGGCCTCCAGCATAAATTTTTCTAGAGCCAACTCCCATATTTTTAGGACCCCCAGAAGCCCTCTGGGGGGCTCAGACATTCATGCTTCCTTCAGGATGAATTGTAACATCTTTGGTGACCCTCAGGTCAAAATTTTGTTTTATTGTAATTTAGAAATCTCCTTTCTCCCTTTGCTCTCCTCATTGTTTCATTCTTGTCACAATCTTACCCTCACTGGTTCATTTCAACAAGAGGATATTATATATTCAGAAACTGAGGGAGACAGAAAAAATGAGGAGTAGAAATGCGCTTTCCACATTCACAGGCCAATGAATCCATCTGAATCTGAATACAGATTCCAATATCTGCACGCATATTACACAAATCTACACATACAGTTTATATATCCTATGTATAATGAAACATTTTTTGTTTTGCAATTAACCAGTGAATGACATTTTGAACTGGGTGTAATGAAACTAATCTGACCTCAGTCCTTACACACACACACACACACACACACATGCGCGCACACACAGCCTCTTAGATAAAATGCCTCACACATACAGTATCACAGCTGCTCCCTCTGATAACTCTGTGAAGTTCTCTGTTGTTTAAACAATAAACATTGTTTATTCATTTATCTGTCTCTCCTTCTCTTTTCCTCTCATCCCTCTACCCCCTTCTGTCTCTCCTTCATTCCTCCTCTCAGTGGGCCATCCGTGGAGCGTTCAAGCGCTCTGACGACATGCACCGCTGAGTTCTCAACATCTTGTCTCGTCACGGCAATTACACACACACACACACACACACACACACACACACACACACACATTTAACATACTCAGTACACTCAAAACGTGCTCCAAAGTGTCTTTTATATTGAACAACACAGTATACTCTTTGAAGTCATATCACTTATACAGAAATTACCTTTTTCTTGGTGATTCTGAATGGGGAAAACTCCTTGTATCTCAATTGGATCAACCTTTCCCATCCAAGAAAAGACAAACAATCACACACTGCCTCAGACTCCAGTGAGACAGATAGTTGAATTCAGGAGTGAGAGACTGAGGGAGTGAGCAGGTGGTCTGAGAGGTCAGGGCAGGGACCAGTCACTGACCCCCTCCATAGTATGGTGAAAGGATAAGGGTTAATTAACAGCAGACTTTAATCGCTTCTGATGAATGATTCATAGCTTCCTGGTCTATACCAGTATTTAAAACACATGGACAGAGCCAGAGAGGGCATGAATTATTCAGGTCCTATGGTACCCAGTGCCACATTTCACTCACACTGAGCGAAGACAGAGCTGAATTTCAGCCTGTGAGCATCTAGCCATCCTCTTGATACAGAGCAAACAATTAATGTTTCGCAATGCTGCAATAGATATCAAAATCTGACAAACACAGAGAGAGGGGTTAAAGAGATAATGACTATGGCAATTTCCTGAAATGAAGCAATAGTGATGCACAGTCATTATTCTGCAAAAAGAGAAGAAGACAAAGAGAGACACGAGAGGCAAAGAGAAATGTTGGAAGGCGGCCTCTGAAAAAGATAGATGAACAGAAAAAGAGACAGGGAGTAAGTTTGGTCAGCTGAGATTTACTGTCTTGGCTGTGAATGCAGCAAATAATAAGTCATCAGCTAAGCAGCTTCGATATATTCTTAAAATCCATGGCCGTCTTGTCTCTGCTTTTTCAACACATCATTCAACCCCCTGTTCACTCCTTGGATAAACTGCGCTTCAGCCCAAAGAAAGGCGTGTACAACAGTGACCAAGAAGTCAGGGGGTGGGGAATAAAAACATGGTACAGTGATGCATTTAACAGTCAATACCACTGATCCGACAAACAGCCTTTCACCATACAGCACGTTAAAAAAGCACACCGGTACAGACTAGCCCTCACAATAAAGTGGCAAAAACGAGCATGTCTATAGTTATAGTACAGGTTGATCAGAATACATTGGAGAAAGTGAGTTGTCTTCTTTTGGGATATAATTTTCAACTGCTGCACCACTTCATTATTTTTGGGGGGGTATTGTTGTACCTTTCCTTGCTGAAAGTTGAGCTCCTATGTTGATCTCCCCATTGCAGGTACTCCCTGGACTGACCAGTCTTTGCCCTGTATGCGCCGCCAAAATTGCTACCAAGCCCAACATTAGTGTGGGGTGGAGCCTATCATCTGTATCTCAGGTCCAGAGTGATGATGTTACATCGATGTGGTTGTGTCACACAAGCCTACTGTCCTTCCAGGCCGCCTCCCAAAGAACCCGTCTCCACTTCTGGACATGTTGTCTTCACCCAATCATGTCACAAGCATTCTCCGTCACAGCAGGCTTTGACTTCCTCAACTGTTTTAACAGCAGAAACCAAGTAAAAACCAGCCCTCACATAAAAGTGGCTATGACATTTGTTGTGGTTGAGGAGCAAATACATAAGCTGCAAATACCCATTTGCTGCTAGGGAAATGTTGATATTTAGTCTTAGAGCACCCACAGACCTTGCCTAAATACACACTATCTGAATTTTTTATTGAGGCAAAGCTAACTTTAATGTGAACCCTTTTACTTTGTTAGGAAGAATACTAGTTTTACTAACAATATATCAAATGACAATGCGAAAACAATGTGACAAAGTGAATGGGGTTGTTTGTAGTAATGAACATATAGAGATTTATCACCCAAATCTGTAGCTCCCCTCTGCTTTACGGAGCTTTATAGCAAGTTTCAGTTCATTGTTTAGCTGTCCGGCAGCAACTTGACTGTTTTAATTCACTCTGCTGCCGGCAGCTTTTTCAGAGAAAAGCTTTAAAAACCCACCGAACACTACTTGCTCCGCACCTAACGGCAGAGTGACACATTTAGAGACTAGCTCTATATCTCTGCTCTATAAGCAGACCCACTGGGCCACACCCCTGCCCTCACACCACAAATCTTCAGGTTGTCCTCCCTGCTTCTCAGTAAAAGTAATTTCTCCCAAAATGATGGATACATGTAGGAAAATCTTAGTTCAGGTTCTCAGGTAAGACAGGAATGTCTGGAAAGCTGAGGCAAAACAGCAAAGTAGATAAACTGCAAAAAAGCTAATGCTGCCTACTACGGTACTACATGTATATATGCTAGGGCTAATGACTAATAGGGGGCAGAAGGACAAGCAGGTTACTAATCAGGTGATGGGCAGGGGCAAAAAACTCAAGGACGGTGAAGAAAGAAGGGATGATAGAGTCTGGAAAACACACTGAAACCAGACACACTGAAACTGGGAAAACAGACAGAGGCCGATGCTTAAGACAGAAGATAGAGATTATACAGGAGCCAAGACACTTTTCTGGACATTATACATTGGATTTAGAGTTAAGGTTAGACTAGACATGAAGTGATAATGGCGACACAAATAGACTAATTTCTCTTTTTCCTTTTCTCAGTCATTTCACATCTTATTTGTCCAATAATCCGTCTCTTGTTCTCCTGTGCCCCCACATCCTGATTTTCCAGGAGTGCAGAGTCTTCAGGTGGCTTTTTCCTTTCTCATAGGCCCAGTGGGCATTCAAGGATGAAGAATTGACATCTGTTTGTCCAGATTTGTCAATAAGGGCATCTATCAGTCCATTGCAACGCATTATCTACAGTAACATGCACCATTAGACAGTTAATTAAAATTAAAATCTGATGAACGGTTACCGTTATTCACTGATCATCTGAAAAGATCAATTATGAACTCGTAGAAGCCATTCATCCCTAAAGTTCCGACATGCAGAAGCACAAATTAAGCTGAAAAGCACAATGCTTCTTTGCAAGAAAGTGTGAATAACTGAAGCGCTAGCTATGATCATTTCCTGCACAATTGTGGCCCAAGTTTTAGTTTACCAACCCACCCAAGCACAGGCTAAATGAAACGTTAACCACAAGATAAAAACAAATGAGGCCGCTGCACTTGTGGTTTGCAGAGAGAGCAAGGGGAGTAGAGTGAGAGCTGGAGGTAAAGCTTGAAGAGAGGGAGAACAGGTGAGGCTGTGTGGGAGGAAAATAGAAACAGTGCAGAGGGGGGAGATTTGTTACTGTAATTGTGTCTGGGGCACTTGTTTACCCAGCAGCGAAGACAGGTAGAGGTTTCAGGTTAAGGACACATATGGATAGATCAGTGAGAGAGAGACATGAGACAGAGTCTAGTTTTTCACAGTTAGATTGCACATATAAACCAAATGGAGGAAGATGGATGGCTAGTTTGCCTCAGTATATAATGTGGATTCTTATCTATAGACAAAAAAACACACACATTGTACTTGAGAGTGTGTCTACATGTCTACACTACCTCTGTGATTTGGTTGAAAACTTTGTCCCTGGCTGACTTTTCAATTTTTCCAGCTGATTCCCAGGCAAAAAGTCAGCGTCCTGAACAGTTGATGGTCCTTGTAGAAGACACAGAAATAAAGAAACAGCATTGTTCTAGTATTGCAGGGCAGAGCTGTAGTCTTTTTGTTCTATGATAACCCTGTTTGAATGCTTACTATAGAAAAACATACTTGGATAAGCAACACAGAGGTTAGATGTATGCTTTATTGTTTGTATTTTCACGTCTACAGCAGAAACACAATATTTATTAATATTTGTTGAAAATGTAGAAGCAAGATAAGCCAATGTGTGCATCGTGGTTTAGAGAATCTCTTTGCCGTACGTTGCAGCATACATGAACCAGTTCTAATGAGACAAGAAAATGTCAAATTAGGAATACATGAAAATCTGATGTTTTACTGTAGATGTAATCACACAAAGGAAAATTGTGTGTGCGTGTGTGTTTATTAGAGAGCATTGTCCAGTATATCAGACAGCCCCTGTCATGTTCATGTCGCAGCAGCAGGGTATAGGAGGTGTTCTTGTCTCTGAGTGATGTGATGGCATGAACAGCATGGTTTAAGAGCTAAAAGAAGGTCATCGATGTCTCGCTTCACTATCTCTCCCTCCTTTGCTCTCTTCTCTCTGTTGCCCCTGTCATCCCTACTGGATGATCCCTCGCTCTCTCTTCCACCCCGGCTGTCTTTCTGTCCTTCGTCACGGGTTGCTGTGTTCCATTTCTTTTTCTTTTTTCTTTTTTTTCCTGCATCCTGCTCCGTGTTGAACTCCACTCCTTTGGATTGATTTTTATTTGTGCTAGATTCATTGTCCACAGAAAGAAGTATTTGTAAACTGTGAAAGAAAGATGTGTGCGATATCTACAGTACAGAGAAAGACCAGGGTCCCAGACCAGCCCAGGTTTGTCACTCAGTCCCAGGGAATAAGACATGTTTGGATACACCGGACAGAGTTGCCAGATCTATCTCCTGTCATCATTTAGGGAGGCCATGACCTCTGAGCAGCGAGAGGATCACCGCTGCTAAATTATTCACAAGTCTCTCTTTTTTTGGAGGGTGTGGGTAGGTGTACAGGCAATTTAGTGGGTTTAAATGAACTGTTGACTGTTTTCACAGCCACTATCTTTGGTGACAGAAGGCTGCATCTGCTGACAGGCTCTCGCAAATGACTATCAGATTAAATTCCACCATATCACCTGTGGACATCTTATTACAAATATCTCCATATATGTACTGTAGCTGAGTGTAAGGTTCACGTGCAAGGTTGGGTATGCAGTTGGCTTATCTGAAATGATGTGGGAAGTCAATGTTCTGTACACGAATGTGACCGTCTAAATGTTTTCCATAAACTAAGAGTCGGCAGCCATGCCAGCGGCTCTGTGAGGCTGTACGCAGGCACACCGGTTCTTTGAGCTAAATGCTAAAGCTAGCATGGAAACATGCTTACAATGTTAATGCTAACATGCTGATGTTTAGCAGGTATTCTGTTTAACATGTTAGCATGCATAACACTTAGTACAGCTGAGGCTGTCATTAGGATTCATCCTCTCAGCACCACGAATGTCTGTAACAAACTTGTGGCAATCTGTCCAATAGTTGTTGAGATGTTTCAGTCTGTTTCTGGTGGACTGACCGACAGACCAAAATCGGCATCCATATTTGCGGTAAAAGTCCTTGTCTCATTGTTTCCATTTTTCAGACTTTCTTCTTCTTTTTTTTAAAGTTTCCGCAAGATCCATTCCATTTTTATTTTGCCGTCGGGTTGGATCACATCCCAGCGATCAGTTGAAATGAAAACCAGGACTTGGGTGTTGTTTTTCATCGACCTTCATCTTCATTTGCTGGTGAAGCTTAAGTGTCTGTTGGTATTAGCAATGCAAAAAAACAAAAGCCTTACTCAAATATAAATATGAATATGAACACATAATGCACTCACATTGTACATGTCTTGTCATCAGACAGACCTGCTGTAATGTTTTCAGCTATTTGCAATCAGAAAAGCTTTGGACTAAATTTACAACCTACAACCCTTTACAACTCATATCCTCATCACACTTTTCATACTCTAAACAGCCTATGTGTCGAACCTGCTAACACACTGCACTACACTGCACACACATCTCAACACACCTCCACTGCCACTCTTTTTCTAATTCAATCTGCCTAATCAGCAGCCTTGCTTTTTTTCTGCAATGTAACAAATAGGGTATCATTTCTTGAAAACACTGTTTACAATTACTGTCATAACTTGTAGTACAATAATTTTCACAATTATTCCATCGCATATTATTTAATCAAATTATCCTTTCATTAATTTAAGCACTATTTCAAGGACATGAAATGAACAAATGACATCTAAACAAAGAGGCTCAATGTCTGGATAAACATGATTATAAATATCTTGCATAAATAACCATTTAATTTTACGATTTTTCAGAATCTGTAAAGATGAGATCACCAGCTCTACATCAGGGTTTTATTCAACAGCATGTTTGAATGTAATGCTCCAGCAACTCAGAAGTCCTGCATGTTTTCTTAAAAGAAAATTAAAACTCCAGTCTTAGTCCTGTGGACCAAAGGGCTTACCAAACATTTAAGTTGTCTGCAGAAAGCACAAAACTTACTTTTCTTTGTATAAAAGATGTCACAGTATCACTTTCAATACATGACATTTACAATATTGCTTCACATCTGCTCCAGTTCCATGTGTGTCTCGTTCACCCGGTGCGGTCTCGCTCTGCATTTCCCATGTTGGGGAAATTCAGAACACAGATTTCCTGTTGGGAGCAGCAGGTTGTTGGGACAGACAAGAGCTTTAATTAATGTTCAGTGTGGGGTGGAGGATTTCTCACACAGTTGCTCAGTGGGGATTCACTACTTTTGATCCACAAGTAATGAACTGCACATGGTACTCTTATTCTGCCTCTCTTTCTATGCACACAGAATTTCGTTCAACTTCCTAACATGTCACTGTAACTGTACCGCAACTGCTAGTTTTCACACACTGTGTTAGTCCTTGTGCTTTCAAATCTAGCACCATCAAAGCTACAAACTTTTGACAGCTTATACAGTCACAAAAATAACTGAGGTGTCTGAAGAAGAGGAGGGAAGTGAAGAGGTGACTTTTGAATAAGCTGTTCAGTATTTTTTAATTTTGTCAAACAGCCATATGTCTATGGCAAAATATCTAATTACAGAGTACCAATACGGATATGAATTGGAGTGATAAATCATTATTTACCAGTGTGAGAGGGCTTACTTAACCTTGGAGTGCTGGCAGAATTAAAATGTGGATTTCAGGGGGAAAACCCACTCAGTATGCTTGACCATGCTGTGGAAGGAGAGCAAGACACAAGTGCAAGAGGGGGGGGAAAGGGAGTGCAAGAACTGAAGATGGAGATGCAAGTAAACACGTCAGGAAAGGAACCAGGTGCAGGGCACAGAACAACACGCAGAAAGACAGCAAATTGGGAGACGAGTGTTGTGCGGAGAATCTATGGAGAAGTATGTCAGGAGGAGATAAAGGGATGAGATGGAATCAGCAGCTGGGAGGAAAGGGACAGTTAGAGGAGGGATAGTGTGGTTTGGATGGGGAGGGGATCGGGGGAGAAGGGGAGAGGGGAGGGTGGGTGTGGAGAGCACAAGACAGATGACAAATTGTGATTAATAGATGGGGTCCGGGGCAGCAGTGTGGAGCGCAACTCATTAATAGAGAGAATTAGAGAGGCTGTGCAACTCAATCTGCACACTGTCACTCGCAATCAAGGACCATAATCAGATCTGCACACAGACAGAGAGTAGATGTACGAGAGGAGGGGTATTCATGCACATACACACTTTCCCCCCACACACACACTTACGAGGAATGTCCACAGCAGCATTCAGTCCTGGGCTTAAACTGAACGCTTAACCTTGACCAACCCTAATTCTGCTCTTAACCTGAAACTGAACTCCTGACACTAAACTGGCACTTTAATGGGGTGGGGAATTGAGGATTCTCAAAATGCCAAAAAGTCATCCAAACTAAATGACAAAATAGGTTGTTGACAAAACAATCTCAACACAAGGTCCATTTAGTTGCTACTCTGGAGCTTTCGATTGTACCTTGTGGTGAGATTGTTTTGCCAATTACTGTTCATCATAACATCAATAATTACTTTTCAATCTGCGCTTTTAAGCCAGCATGGATGAAAAGTCCCTGAAGTCCTCAGAAAAAATGGGAATTTGAACATTTTCAATTTCATGACCTGTGCAAACTTCATCTACTGAGGAAGATCATGTGATACGGCCAAAAGCCCCAGAACAGCTACTAAATGGACCTTCAAGTACAAGAATGAACTTTCAGTCTTGACAAAATAAGTTGTCTGTCATTCCCATATAAGAGTTTTCTGATCCTGTGCCCCTATCGGCAGGACATAGTTTGTCAGTGCCTTTCAAAATGCATATGACTGTTACAAAAATAATTCATATGACCACCTCTATGGTTAAGGTTAAGTTAAGTTTGGGCACAAAAAATATTTAGTTAGGGGAAGGGAAGGATTTTGGTCATGGTAAAAAGAAACCAATGTTTCCCGTTGGCAAGGCAACACAAGGCAACTTATATAGCACACACACAAAGTGCTTTACATAGGCAAAGAAAGGCATTAGAACAACATTCAAAAACAATAAGCAATGAAAACCGGAATAGAATCAATTAAGATTTTTTTTTAAATAGATCAAATGAAATAAAATACATAAAATGAAATAAAATACAAATAGACAAAGTTTAGTGTTTACCTACTGTGGATAACGATCATTATTGTATGTCTAGGTTCCCTCTTGTCCCTTGCCAACAAACTGATGCTTGGCACAAAGTCACATAAATTGTTAGAGAACATTGTGGGTCACTTACTTAAAAAATGTTTGCTGATGAACGAGCTGCAATTGATCTTCACCGGAAGAGGTTTTGCAGTGTTATAACAATGTCGCTTTACTTTTTTCCTGACACACACAGAGGACTTATAATTTGCACAGCCACAAGAGGTAAACGTAGGTCGTGGACAGTGTTGCCACCCCATGCAGAAAAATTGAAATTCCACTTTCCACTGGGTAGATGTACACACATGCACTAACCAATCAATCCCATGTTACTGTATATGCTGCCAATGTGATGCTATGACCCCAACATTTCCATTACCCTCGCTGCCTCTTCATTCTCCGTCCTTCTCAGGCTCTCGCTCTCTCCTTCTCGCTCACTCTCTGACCTGTGAGATTGCAGGTCAGTCTAAGCCCTTTCCGCAGCCACTTACTTGGCTTGTATTTGTGACTCGCTGTGTTGATAGCACCTCCACCTTGAATGAGCTGGTTAATACCATGGTAACCTCTCTGATCACATGCTGACACTCTGCTCATGCCCTGATTGGTTTTGCTGATTGTTCTAAACAGAGAGAGTGACTGTCCTGCTGGTAAATCCCCTCTGTCCAGCCTTATCTATCTCGTCGTGCTGCTGTCTGGAGTGTATCATGCCAACACGTAGAACCTGTTTATAATGACCATAAAGCCAGTTTAACAGAGTGGCCTATTGGCCAGCAGAGACCTGAGTTCAAACTGTCATGTTGGGGAGCTTCGGCAAGACACGTAACTCCCACCAGCTTCACGTGTGCTGTTATGTCACTGAAGACAATTTCAAAGAGGTTATAATTTTTAGGATTAATATTTAATTGATTGAACAAAGAAGCAGATAAAAGAAACGAATATATAATTATGCATTATTGTAAACATAATAATGCATAAGTAAATATATATAATTGTGATAAATAAACATAATTCACAATTCATAAGGGTCGTGATGACAAGTGAGACAACCCCATCTGCTGAGGAATTCAATTCAATTCAATTCAGTTTTATTTATATAGCGCCATATCATAACAAAGTTATCTCAGGGCACTTAGGAAGACCGTGAGAAGCAGCTGAAAGCTCTGAAAAAGCTTGTGAGTGGACATTTTTTGCCAAAATAATAAAAACACGCCCACAAAAACAAGGCCAACAACAATTAAAAAGAATAAAAATTATAGATTATAATAAATCAAATGAAACAAAGTGTGTTTTGAGTTCCTTGTATTCTCATATATCAGTGCTTCCTAAATGCATACCCATATGTAGATGTTCTGTATACACACATGTATACATAGATCCATATTCCAAGTACATATAGGGACATATACATATATACATATTCCTTATAAAGTGATTTTTTTCCCATTGATGTGTGTCAAATATACGCCCCTTTTGGAGCCATAGTAAATTGTTCTGTCTGTCACATATTTGTTCAGACATCTTCACATGCAGTTATTCTGTCAAGTTTTGAAAACCTGTCTCGCCTGTGTGAATGGCACCCTTGTGTTTTTCCTCTTGTGTATACAGTAGCCTATGTGTGGTCTATCTTTGCAGGTCTTTGTGGTTCAGAGAAAGTTTTGTGGTCCAAGTGCTCAACAGCACCTGAAAGTTGCTTCATGAATTCTTTGATCCATGTTCTTCATATATGTTTGCACTTTATTTACCCAATATTGTCGTTTAGTTATTCCTGTGTACTGTGTACATACGACATCTATTGCATGTCTATTGCACATTATCTTTCCTGGAATAAAGATCCTCTGTTGCTCTTCCTGAATTTTCCTCCTTTTTTTTCTGCTAAAGACTCCCCCCCCCCACCCCCTTTTCCTCATCAAGAGTCTCAAGGGTATCATATGTTGCACAGTTTGTAAAGTCCTTTAAGGCAAATTTTAGATTTTGGGCTTAAATAAAATTGACTCGACTTGACTTCAAGGCCAACATCCTTCATTACCAGCAACTATCATGTTCTCCAGCATTTGACTCCAGTTTTTCTCTTGCTCTGGCTTATTGATGGGGTTGAGTCAGCAGACAACGGCCATGTCCCACCTGAGGCTTAGCCCTGTAACCCTTTGCTCTTCAGATCTTCCAGTCTGTTGTTGCTGTAAAGCCTTTATATTAATCATATCTCCACAGCTCAGACACCTGAAGGTCAGAGATGAGAAGGACGGATATCAGAGTCAAGGACAAGAGAGGAGATCTAACAAGTCATTGTGAAGTAATATTTTGTCAGATAAAATTCTATATTGTACAAACCAAAAGAAAAGATCAAACAGTTTCTTCTTGTAAACATGTGCTTTAATTAAAAACAGGAGAGGATGATATACAGAACATGATATCATATATCATGAGGAAACAGAGCCAGAGACAGATATTATCGCTTCACAGCTTATATATTCATCGGCTTAGTTAATATTTCATAGGGCTCTAAAACCCTCATTCTCTCTAAATTGTCCTCCCTTCCTGGCAATAATAATTTAAATGCAGGGACCCTCTGAGTTCGTCACCAGCGTGTCAGAGCCCACATGTAAATTATATGTGTATGTGTGCACATATGTATGCATGTAGGCACTCACACTCATGCCATAAAGGCACATAAAGGAGCTCGGCCAGGCATGTACACGTAGAAGTGGATATAAGCAGAGTATACTGTAAAAAAAACAACCATATATTCACAAATGCAGAAAATTGTTTAGCCTCCATACTTTTGATTTGCCAATTTTGTAAAAATGTAGAGACCACACAGTTTCCCACTTCCTGACAAGCAGTAGTTATTTTCTAGCTCCAAATGCAAATGTGACTAGAGGCTCGGCATCTGCCTGAGGGCTCAGTCGGCTGACAGTGTGCATTCTGGGGAGTGATCTATTGATCCATATTCAATATCTGCTACACTCTTCTGCTCAGTAAAGTTGGGAGATGAATAAATAAGGAGCAGAACTGACAGTACATACAAGTACGCTTGTGCCTTAGAGGACTGGGGGCTGCCTAAATGGTTTACTCGCATGTTTCTTGTGTAAATGCCCCCAGACCAACATTTCTTGATAACATGTAAGCAAATTTAACAATGATAGCCATGCTGCATTTCAGGACAGATGTGTTTCTAATGCCAGGTGTGTGTTTCTGATACACAACTAGAGTGTGGTGCAACAGGAAGAAACAAACAAAAAAAAATCTAATCTTTCAGAGGAACCCCTACTCTATAACAGACATCAGCAGTCCTAAAAATAAAGACATGAAAACTGTTTGAGAATTAATGTATGAATGCTCTAAATGCAAAGTCAGGGAGAGAGAAAAGAAAAGAAAGAGACCAGGAGGAGATGGAGGAGGGAGGCACGGGGGGTTGTCAGCATCGATACATCTTTCATCTCTAACGAGGTCTGAAAGCTACAGAAACACAGACATTGACAACAACCCTGAGAACACCACTCCTTTCACCTCCTTTCACTTCATCCTTTTCACTTTGCCGTCCTGCGTGATGTGTGTCAGTCTCACATCTGTAGCCCATGCTTTGTACTCACACTTCAGTCTCTTCACACCTGCTGTTCTCCCAAACACAGCTTCACAAGTAGGCCAGCTACATCTTACTCATATGCTACTTAGATATCTTTATTTGGCCAAAAAAGGCTATAATACACTTCTACATGTAGGTATGACCTGCTGTCTGGAGCATGGCCCTCATGCTGAATTGCTGAGACAATCCCAGCAAAGAATGTACAAGAAAACTAAAGAAATCACAGAAAACAATGAAATTATCCCTTTATTACATTAATTGACACATGCATAAAGTCAAATAAGGACGCTGTATGATTTTTTTTGGCTGTATGTCTATTTGTGGTGCAAATACATCTTCAATATTTGAACACGAAAGGACAATCTTTGATTAAACTATTAAACAGATGTAGTCATTTGATTTGTGGAAAGGTCACATGCAGGATGGGACGGTGTGTGTGTGTGTGTGTGTGTGTGTGTGTGTGTGTGTGTTACGGAGGGAGGGTGGGGGAGCAGTAGTAGGCAGATGCTGAGGAGAGAGAAGCAGGACGGAAAATACAACAAGTGAGTGAACTGTTGCTCTGCAAATAAAGTCGCTCTGCAGCGGGATTTCTGCACGGCCAAAGTCTGTAAAAGTAACTCGCCAGAATCTGTAATTTTATCTGAAGGGGCGCGACGCGATTTTGAATTATAGCCTATTATTATTCCTTTTTTTTATTCCCTCAGTGTCTGCTCGGACTGCCTTTGAGCGCTGCCCGGAGCATTTTGGACGGTGCAGTCCGGCCACCATGCAGGAGTCCTGGATGAGATGCAGCAAGTTTAAATATTAGTGAGAGTTTGAGTTTGCACCGCAGCGCAACTTCACCCGATGCGACAGTGAAAGCGCTCAGTCTCAGTCTTGGAAGGATTTCATTCCGTTCCTGGACCAGTTTTCCTGCGGCGTTTCCATCTGAAGCCGCAGAATGAACAAACACTGAGAACCGGACAGAAAAGAAGGAAAGAAAGAAAAAACTAGGTAAGCTGATCTGGGTTTTTTCTGAGTTTCTCAAAAGTTTGCTGGTGAAATCATTATTTCCTCTTGCTTTGATCAAATCTGAACGAGTGTTTAACATTTTAGTGACCATTTTAATTTAAAGGGAATTAATATTAGTAATAGAATTAAGAGTACTTTTGCTGTTAAAAGAAACTGACCGAGATTGTATACCATAATGAATGTAGGCCTGTAATAAACAACATGTAGCTCTGAACTCGGTTTGTTTGATTATTTTATCACCGAGCTTTCGCATGGCTTTACTTTTTTAAAGATCTTTAAATCGACTTACAGTAAGGCAGTATGAATAATCTCTCTCTGCCTATCACGTGTTCATTATTTTAAATTGCTGAATACAAATTTAAATATTCATTAATTACAATGAAGTGCTTTATTTGTTATATTTTTTCTACATTTTAAGCTTAAAGCTAATGTGTTATAGAAAAGCGATGTGGTTTTGTTAGTCCATGACTGCTTATTCAATGTGTGTGTGTGTGTGTGTGTGTGTGTGTGTGTGTGTGTCTTCTTTTCCTTCTAGATTGCAAGAGATTCAATGATCTGCTGTGATAAAATGTTCATCCAAGCTGCCTTTAAAACAATAAGAGTTTCCACATTCAATGCAATTTGGCCTGCCCTTTCCTCAGAATTGGCCTTTTTATGAGCTGTAAAAAATCTGCACTTGGAGGGAGGAGTAGACTGCTGAGATAAATGTAATCCAGGCTCCTAAAAAACATATATATATATATATATATATATATATAGAGAGAGAGAGAGAGAGGGGTGTGAGCCAATCAACAAAAAGACAAGCAGGGTGGAAGGAAGAAAAGAGCAAAGATTTAGCAGTTTCCTCATTCTTCTCTTCTCATTCCTGGACAGACAAGTAAAGTGCCCTTCCCTGTATGTGGTGGGTGAGATGAACTCAAGTGGGAATACTGTAGACCCCACCTGACAGCTCTCTTCCTGAGCAAGTGAACGCTTTTCACTGGAGCCTCCACAACCACAGAGCTGGATAAAAAAAATAAAAAAATCCAACATCTCAATGGTGATGCTAATTTTTGACAGACATATAAAATATTTATCGTCTTTTTGTCTTGCAAAATTATGTATTATCTTTAGATAGGTTGAAAGCCCTCAGACATTGTGAACCAGAGGAAACGGAAAAATAAACGGATACAAAACAAATGTACTGAACACCAAGAAATGGAAAAACCTATTTGTCATTCTCCCCCCGACTTCTGATTTTCTCCTGTCTGAGACTTGCCGGTCCCGCTCCTAGAATAGCCCCCCTCTTTTTTTTCTCTACCCCACACAATCATATATTTTCCTTCTCCACCTTCTCGATCCAGTAGTTACTTTCTACCCAGAGTTCAGCCTGGCCGGCACAACCATTCCAGCTAAGGGGGAGGAGGACTTCCTCACGCTGGCCGCCTCCCGGCTCAGTCGCAAGAAACGTGTCATTGGGGCTGGAGTCGGCGTGGCCATGGTCCTGGTCCTGCTGGTGGCCATTCCCCTATTGGTCCACACCACCAAGGGGGGAGGGTCCGGAGGAGGGGGCACGCATTACGAGATGCTTGGGAGCTGCAAGATGGTGTGTGACACTTTCACCCCCCCACAGGGAGAGCTGACAGCTGTCTCCCCTCAGCCCCCAGACTTCCCAAACCGCAGGGGCAAACAGGGGTTAAGAGGGACCCCTGGACCTCCTGGTCCACAAGGTCCTAAAGGGCCACCCGGAGAGCCCGGCAAGCCGGGCCCACCTGGTCCACCAGGGCCTGGACCCGGTGGCTATGGCCCATCCTTCTACAGTCCCAAAATCGCCTTCTACGCAGGCCTCCGGAAACAACACGAAGGGAGTGAAATACTGAAGTTTGATGATGTGGTGACCAACGTAGGGAACTACTACGAGCCAAGCACCGGCAAGTTCACCTGCCCTCTGCCTGGCATCTACTACTTCACCTACCATGTCCTGATGAGAGGAGGCGATGGGACGAGCATGTGGGCTGACCTGAAGAAGAACGGACAGGTGAGTGTGTCTGTGGGGGTGTTAGGTGGCTGTGTATGAAGTGTCCCTCTGATATTGTGATCTTAAAGTTCTTCCTTTTGGAACAAATTCAGTCTGCAAATATTAACCAACCAAAATCTTTGTGTGTGATCCTGTGCCACCAACAGCAGTGGACACCATAACAGAAACACTCTTATAATGCAAGCTAGTGAAACGTAAATTAACAACAAGTCAAATCAAACGCCAAAATACACAGTCTGTAACTGCCCTCCAAAACGACACATATATTGTTCTCTGAACTGAAAATCCAAAATGGTTACAAAACACAAAAACTGCAAAAATAAAACTGTTTTTTAATCTGACAGATCTATAATTCAGGTTTGGCTGGGTTTAGGCACAACAACAACTTAGTTAAGGTTGGGGAAAGATCCTAATTTGGGTTAAAATAACTTTTCGCTAAGGTCAGAGGACCTTCGTTGTCATGATTACAAGGCCATGTAACAAAGGTCATGTCATTAGTAATTATGTTTACTGTCGATAGGTAACGTGAAGAAAACAGCAGTCTCCCATGTCAAAGTCCAGTGTTGACCCATCCATCCACCTCGACCTCCTCCCTCTGCAGACTTTAGTGGCTCTAAATCATCGTCACACAACCTTCCCATTTTTTATCAACATACACTCCTACAGGTGCTAGAGGGCTTTGTCACATACACATATGTCGCTTTTGGGCATTTGCTGAAACAAGTGATGCTGTCGTTTTTCTCTCTAAATTAATAGACATCTTAAAAAGTGTCATAAGCAACACTTCTCTGACACAGGGTCAACAAAAACTGATATTTAAACCCATTAATGCAGGGCTACGGCATTGTAATGCACAGGTGATTCTGGTATTGTGTAATGGTTTGACTACCATTTTCTTTTGTTTCTTAAACAATAGAACAATGAGAGCATCATGTTGAAGTTTTAGACTAAAAAAAGTCTAAAACAAAGGTTCCACAAAAGCAGAGAAGAACCAGCAGCCCTCTGTTTAATAATACCGTCTTCATTTAAAAAGTTGTTGAATTACTTTGGAGGACAAAGACAAAGAAACGAAGGCATGATGAAAGTAGAAACAGAGGTGAGACTAAGAACTGCATCACATGGAAAACAAAAAATTTAATTAATTGTAAAACTTGCAAACAAAGGGAGAGGGAGAGAGAGAGAGAGAGTGACAGCCAAGCGATCAAGAGGATAACAATCCTCCATGTCTCGGTGGAACAAAGCCAAAATGCAACAGCTGGCTACTGTCCTCTGAGGAACTCTGACTTTAACTCTAATAAAATAAACAAGTGAAAATGCCTGGAAAAAGCTTTGAATGCTTCCATCTGGAAATCCGTGACAAGCTTGAAGTACTAAGCCCTCACTCTGTTGAGGAGCCCTGATTCTGACATGTGTGCTGCAGAACAGAAGAGTGACGTCCTGGGGATTACAATAGAAGAAGGAAAAACATGCTTTGCATTGTTACGAGTGTTTGATGGTACAACAGTGGTTTCTCTACACATAATTTACACGGTACATAAACTGACAGCGATATGCTACTGAGCGGACCATCACCCTGCTGTTCACTGATGTGCTTTACTGAATCTACATCTTAAAAGACTTAAAATACAGCAAGTGGGCCAACAGGAATTCAACAGGGGACAATTCAATAGTTTCCATTTAAACCTTCTTCACTAATCCTATGAAAAAAAATGCCCAGTTTCAAGTTGTTCCTCATTATAAGAACATGCAAAATTGGCGTTATACTTCTAGGTTTTCTTTAATTTTTGAATACATATTTTCCTGCAGTCCCTATCACTTACTCTTGCTAACCCTACCGTATAGACAGCTGCAGCCAGATATGAGGCGTTGCCTTCCAGTGATGAACTCCACTTCACTTCTTGATGGCTTTCCCACCATTCGTCGCAATTTGCTACCTACGACGTCACCGACAACATCATGCAGCCTACTACTGGGAATCACTGGGTTTGCAGTGGTTGACTGGAGCTTTACCCCTGGTTCCATTCGTTTGTTAGTTAGCAGGACGTCTCAAAATTAGGGCATGGGCCAAGAAATAACCCGTTAATTTTTGGTGTCAAATCTTTTTTAACATTGCACATCACAATCTCCCAGAGCCAGAGGTGACATCTTCTAATTGCTTGTTTTGCCTGACCAACAGTCCGAAACCCAAACACATTATAGTCACAAAGACACAATTCTGAGAAAAATAGCAAATCTTTGTATTTGAGAAGCTGGAAACCGAATTTTGGCATGTTGGCCTGACAAATGAAAGCACACCTCTACCAAGGCTGCACCATCCACCAAATTAGTGATAAAAATGTTTACTCTGGATCTGCATCAAAGATCCAGATTTTTAGTCTGAAATAAGTGCATTAGTTCATGAGAAAACTGGGAAAATGTTCACAATGCCTTACTTTGCCATGATCTCCCTTACACAAAAAATATTTAATAATAGTTGTGAGATAATCTGCAACTAACATATGAGCTATGGTTAATTCATTATAATGGCATGTTCTGTAAAAAAAAAAAAAAAAGGTTTTATAGACTTCCCAAACACACACGGCATTAGATCTTTTTGTGACTGATCAAGTCCATAAAAATAGTTATTCCCTATTTCATTGATTTGATGGGGTGTGTACAAAGTGCAGAGTAAAGAGGACAGACAGTTAAATGCCAGATATAATTGAGGGATTTGGTTTGTTGCGTGTCTTCACAGACATTGTCATTCCTGTCTTCTCCTGCTGTTAAATCTTTCATAGCCTTTAGATGAGATCGTCTCCCCTCCACCTGTGCCCCTCCTTTACACACACACACACACACACACACACACACACACACACACACACACACACACACACACACACACACACACACACTTTCATCGTCCACATTGGCTATTGACTCCTTCTCCATTAATTATCTTTTCCATCAACTAAATTATTTAACCCAATTCAGTGCTGATTTTGCCCTCACAGTTTCATTGCCCCCGCTGTTTTTTTCTGTGAATACACAAGTGCTCTTGTAGCAGAGTGAAGCAGCTAGGTCATTGAGAAAAACCTTGAGGATAACACTGAAAACGTTTGTCAATTTAGAGACTCGTAAAGATATTCAATAGCACATTATTCTATTATTATTACTGCAACAATCTTTCTGAATAGGTACTTTGTTCATGTAGATTTTATTTAGTGCCGTTATGAGACAACAATTTCCCACCGTGAGAATCAATTGGAAAATACGCTTATTATTATTATTCTCATCTAACTTGTTGCCAAAAGTTAGATGAGAAGATTGATATCACTCTCGGTATGGTAAAATATGTAGCAGGAGCCAGTTAGCGTAGCTTAGCATAAAGACTGGAAATGGGGAAACAGCTAGTCTGGGTGGGTCAGCAGCTAGTTTAACATTAGCCTTGTTGACTGCACACATTAGCACTCCAGGTGATTTCTGAATATAGTCTTACCCAAGACCCAACATGTAAATAAGACAACTTTGGAATCACTGGGAGGCGCATTTCTCATTCGTCTTTTGGTGGCGGCAGACGTGAGAGCGGCATTGAAAGCGAATACTCATGTTTCCCGAAATGACAAACTATTCCTTTAAAGTCCGTTATACCTGTTTATAGTGTGTTTCACAGCATGGGTGGATGTATGTATGTGTGTGTGTGTGTGTGTGTGTGTGTGTGTGTGTGTGTATAACAATTGTCAGACTGATATGCACGGTGTTGATCAATGTCTTGTCAAAAGGGAGCTGAGAATAAGACACATCCTGAGGAGGGATCACTGCAGAGACAGGCAGCACACAGACAAGTGGGCTGACAGAGAGATGGATGGATGGATGGATGATATTCACAGGAGAATGGACAGAGGAGGGTGAGAGAAAAGGCAACATGAGAGTGTCCTCTGTCCTCTGGTGAAAGGAGTTGTTTGAAGAGAAGGGATAAAGCTATATAACCAGACATATGACTGACATATATGAAACAAATAAGACTCATATTGCCAGCTGATGGTCTTAACTGCTGGCTAATGAAATGTGTAGCTGAACCAGGTTTACACCAAGCTGGCAAAGCTGGATCACTCAATGTGAGGAATCCTCTTCACTCCTCGTGTCCCATAATTCATCAAAAGATTGGTGTTGAGATAGATGACCTTTTCAATGGATATATAATTCACCACCAATATGTACTTTGCCCTTTACAGTGATGAGCATGGAGTGGGAGTATGAATATTTATAGTGGGTCCAATATGGGTTGGTCAGTGGGTTGGTCTGTAGTGCCCACACACACACACACACACACACACACACACACACTATAGTTTTGATGACATCAGTTGGTTGGATCTGATCTACTGGAGCTTGAGAATGGTGGACAAACCTGTGCCTTATTAAAGCCCAACAAAATGTGTCTCAGCCTTAACAATGTAAGGTGTGAAGGTTGGAAGGAAAGATGAATGAATTAAAAGTGGAGAATTAAGCTTTGGATCAAAGGTGCATTAAAGATTGTAATAATAAATTTGAAGGTTCTGATAAAGGTGCATATGTTGTTTTTTTATTATAGTGAATGGGTTAATGTCTAAAGATGTATTCATTCCTGTTAGGTTGTGAATAAGGGTTTGGATCAAGAAGGCAACTTGCGTTTTTTAGGCTGGCTCTAATTAATCTATATAATTTTCATTGTGATCACCAAAAACTTTCCACACAGCTTTATTTTTTTTATGTACCTTTAACTGAAACCTAAGATTTATGCATAAACATGAAAAACTAAAAAGTAACTAATAATTAAATTAACCACTTAAAAGTTGTGGTGATGACAGGCATGGACTCAATTAGAAGAAAGACGGCTCGCCTCTGGTAGGTAGGTGTGATGTGGCTACTGTGAGAGGTGGAAGCTGCTAATTACAATATGTCTATATGTGTCAATATGGGCCTCATGCGGCACTTCATTAGGCAGTTTCAAATTTCTTTTATTTTGGCACTTTGGAAGCCGTGTTTTTTCCCACCGAGCAGTTGTGTGTGTTGGTAGAATAATTCATAATCAAGACACATTTTCTGTGTGGTGCATTGTTTTAGCTACAGACACAATGGCCTAACATTATAATGGGGAACAATTTGTGATGAAGGATAAAAGTCCACCCTTTCAGACAGCATTTCTTGTGAAAGAATGCCCTCAGATACCCTGCAGCTCGCCCTTGTTTTCTCTTGTTGTCTTTTTCTCTCAGCACACGCACATTCATGTGCATGTTCCTGCGCACAGCCATTATTTCACTATATGTTTCTTTTATAATGGCTGAGGCCATTATACCCTGTCGACTCGTCTGGCTGTTACTGTGTTTTGTCATGCCTTTGTTGTGCTTTGCTTTTACCTCCCCATTATATCATTATTTCTCCTCATCAAGGAAGCAGGATTTTGTCTCTTTCATAAAGAGCAGTGTTTCACAGTGTTTTATAGCAGTAGAGCTAACATGAACAGCGGTCAAATGTACATTGGATTATTAAAAGCTATTATAAGAGTAGGTGTATCAGAATTAGAGGGATGTTAACTTCTGGCCTGTGAACAGGTTTTATATGATGAATGAGTATTGCAGGTTGTATAGGTGTATGTGCACATACCTTTGTAAAACACACACAGAGTTAATAGGAGACAGTAAACAATATGTCATAAAGGAATAGTATAATTTAACTTCAGAGCTGAGACTTTGCTCTAGCAGGTAGACTGTCCACAACCCATTTATATCCAATTAGGGCATCTCCTCTACCCTCAAAGGTTTCAGTCTAGAGCCAATTAGAGACTTTCTAATCAACATCTTGACACCTTGGGTCTTGAGTGTCATGGAAAAATATTAACATTTAGTATGCCAATTAGTGTGTGAGTCTGCAGTGCAGGAAGAGGGTTACACGTCGACCTGCATAATAGAAACAGGATACCTCAGGCTGGTACACATGGGTGGAGGCAGAGAGAACACAGCAGCTTTTACAAAAAGGGCCATTTCAATTGCCCTTCTTCTCTCTCCCAGTTCACCCTTAGAGGTCCCTCAGGTAAGTTTAAGAGGCCCAGTCTCAATCGCCCCGCTCCGCTCTGAGAGGTCTGTACATCACAGTGAATGAATCCTGTCAGTTTTATTACCAGAGGATCAAGGCACCACTGCGAAACAAAACAAAACTGAAAAAAATAACACACTACACGTACAGCCCACCTCCCCAACCTCATTTATACCCCCAGCCCCTCCTTCCTCTGAAGCAGGCATGCTTGATCAGTTTGATCCAACAGGCTCCCTCCCCATCACTCAAAGCCCCTCTCAACTTTGGCTTCCTTTACCCGAATCCTGTGCTTAGACTGTTAAAAGTGGATGCAGCTGCTCACTCGTCTGTGTGTCCTTATCCAAATTTCTGCTTTCACAAACTCCTTTTCACTACGTATCCTTCTTTTCTCCTCACCCCATGCCCTCCTGCCATCATTTTTGTCTGAAACAAAGCTCAGACATAAACATTATGAACACACACTTTGATATTGGGTCGATATACATAAAAATGATGAAGGCGTTTGGCTGAATAAATTTGAAATACAGTATGTCAGCCCTTAAATATGTCACACAAATCAGTGGCACACAGCTGAAAATGTAGATTTAGTTGAGCATTTAGCACTGTCAGTGAATTATTTCTATGCTGTCAATTTCCTCTCTCTCTCTCTTTCTCTCTCCCACCCTTCTCTGTCTCTCTCTCCCCATTTAATGTTGCCCCTCTGATGAAAAGTGGAGGCAGTGTAATCTTCTCTATTGTCCCGCGGGTCTCCCTTCTCCCCAACAGCAGCAGATCAAGTCAGAACAGCGTTGGGCCAACAGACAGAAATTCACTCCCTTGTCGCTATCAATCTCCGTTGCTGTTGACAAAAATCCTGATTTGCCTTTCCCTCTTGTTTTCACTCCCAAAGCCCAGCGCCTCCTGCCCACTTTAAGGAAACATGGTTTCACTGTGATTGTTGCTGACAGCTGGACCTCCAGATTCATCTGAGCTGGTTTCAGTGTCATAAAGCTTTGCAAGAAAGACTAACATATTCCACAGTGGTGGAGGGAGTGTCTTTAAATTAAGGAAAAGTACCTTCACTAAAAATCCTACTTAAGTAAAGGCACAGATGTGTTATCAGCACACTTGGAAAGAACAAGTATGAACTTAAAACAATAGTAAATTAGTCAATACAATGAATAATATACTCTTTACAAATATTTAATAATTTAATCTAGAGATTTTTCTCTCTTCATTTTTGTTTTAGTGAATACAACTCAGATGACTGTTTATTCATGATTAACTCATACTCCTTTGTGGCAATAACAATGATGATGACTGTGATAATATTCTAAATGTCACACTTATACACAAAATATGTGCATAAAATGTATGTAAAATAGCTAACTTGTCCACTGGGTTACTGTATATACTGGAGGAGAATACAACCATGAATTAATCATAAACATAACACATTAAATGTCAGCATCTCCATTGTCTGAGTCGAGGCTAAGTAAACCTACGTGTCTCATAAGGAAGTCAACCATAAAAAGCCATAAATAACATTGTGTCCTTTTGGCTGGCAAATATAATTAGCTGATGTTCATGTTTAAAAGGCCATTTCAATGAGGTGGTGTGAATATCACTGCTGCAGCATTTGTTATGACCCTTAAGCATGGCTGATAGAGGTAGGCAGAAGCCTTTTTTAATGTGCTGCATGCAGATTAATCACATGTTCTAATAGGAGGGATTATAATAATGTTGTCCATGCACATGTAGAGAAGTAAACCAGTTTTAATTTAAATCTAATACTGTATTCGTAGCAAGTTACAGCAGCCTGTCAGCCTCTAACTCAGCTGAAAATACTATCAGGGGAATCCTGCCGTTCAACCATGTAGACAGATGTTGGATATACAAAATGTCAGAATCTCTTTACTGTTATATTTTTCCTAAAACCTATTAGGTCTCCTCAGGGGAGCTGTTCAGTCCCTTCAGAGCAAAGCAGTCTAACAGTATAAAATAACAAAATGTTTCACATGCTGCGTGGTTTTTCTCAGGTGTTCACTTGAGATTCATAAAAAACAAAGAGGAAAGAGAGCTGCTCTTATCGAGATGTAGAGAGAGAGATGGAGAGTGTGTGTGTGTGTGTGTGTGTGCGTGTGTGCTTGTGGGATCTTTTCCTGACCTCCTGCTAGTATTTCATGGGCCCATTTGACCACTGTAGCCTATCCTGTGCCCCCATTTATTGTGATTGTATGGAGTTATTGAGGAGTTGGACCTATTAGGCGGGGAGCTGCCATGGCTGTCCGACTACCAATTACCAGCCCGCAGCCGCGTATAGCCTGCCCTGACGCATCTGGAGGTAGGGAGGGGTGGGGGATGCTGCGAGGGGGGGAGAGGAAGGAGGCAGAGGGGGTTGTGTGTGTTGGGGGGGATCCTCAGGAGACCTGCCACAGCAGCACGCCGTTAATCAATCCGATTTAGACTGGACAGGGACACACTTAGTCGCTGCTCCCGCCAACACCGCCATGGCAGGGGAGAGAAAATGTGTGCGTGACCTGCATCTCATTGGAGTGTAAGGGCACAAAAAGATGGATAGATGGGTCCAGAATGAAGAGATAGTGATGGGGTAGCAAACGGGAGAGGGATGATGGAAGAGGCGTGAGGTGTGGAGAGAAAGGCAACAATTAATGGAGCGATGTGAGTTGAATTAAAACAAAGGAAATGTATCGATCCCTTTCTGTCTTAAGGAGGAGAATAAAAACGTCCATCTTCTCTACATGGAAGAAACGCTTGTATGGAGAAATATATTGAGTTAAATTGATGAAATGGGTGTAAAAGAAAACTCATTATTGGATGGAGGATGAGGAGAAATGGGTAGTTTAGTCTTATTTGATTTGTCTTAGCGATCAGAGTGTCAGGGAAGCTTGATGACTGGTGGAGACCATATCTTTAGTCAGACCCAGACCCAGAGCCGGAGACAGCGATGAAGTGAGGGTATCATATTTGCATTCATAAATATGTATGCGCTTGTGTACTTTATTTTCCACTATTAAATGGATCGTCTGCTTGAATAGTTGGTTACTTACCCAATGATTCTAATTTATTATAAGCAGATTTGCTTACTGGGTGCAAAAACAACTTCCTTGGACTTGGACAAAATAACAGAAACACCTACATAATGAATAAGGCAGCCCTATTGGTCGAATAAACAGCTCTTTACTCACATTGAAATGTTGTTGTCTGAATCCTGACCCGTGCCATTGTATTGACCCAATTCTTTGAGGAAGGAAAGAACATGACATTATACTTAGTGACTGTGTGGGCTGCCACAGGTCATAATGAAACCTCTCCTTAATAGCAACATGTATGGGAGTATTATGAACTTTGAATATGGGGACATCATTTGATCTGTGTTCAGTGGTGTCATATTTGTGTTAACTGTTGTGTGAACATGTACAGTAATCGTCAGATGTAACGACTTCCTCTTACATGGCTGGTCATACCATTACAGCATCATGTTTTATCAGAGTGGATGAGATCCTCTGTGTTTCTCCTCCCATAAACCTGTCCAGATGTAGATTAAAGAGTGAAGAATGACTCATCAGACCATATAATTCTTTTTAAAATTGTGCCAGGCTCCAGGTTCGGTGGTCTTCACACCAGATAATGCATTTTTAGTGTGTTGGTTTTGAATATGGCAGACTAATGCCGGTTTTATGAAGCTCATAATGTCAAGCTCTTGTTGTAACTGTGTCATAGGTCATAGGGGTGTGGATTATATTGTTCTAGCTATGGTGTTGTTCAACTGCCCTTGCCCATGTCCATGTTTAGTATGTACAGTAATATATTAGAATTACATTTTTTCCACCATTTGAATAAACATCTCAGTTTGTTTGATTGACACTCCTGCAGTTTCTGTTTCTTTGGAACTCTTAGTTTCCTCGTTTCTTTGAAAACTCAAATATAAAGGTGAATAAAGTGCTAATTAGAATTCAGCTTAACACAAGCCGATGACTCACTTGCTGTAAATGTAATTTAGTTTCTTCAAACTTAAAGCTGCTATAATCAATATTTGTATAATAACTGATCAAATTACTTTGTGTAATGTGAAAGGGGTCGCTAGTAGTGATGAACTCACAGAGGATTATCACTGCAGTTCCCCTCATCTCTGAAAAGCATTTTAGTGTCTTTCAGCTCATTGTTTTGGTTTTAGTGTACGGCCAACAACTTATTTTTTGTTCACTCTCACCATTTTCATCAGCGTCGTTTTTCGACCGCAGCAGTCGGCTGTTTTCAGTGTAAGAGCTCTAAAAACCCACCGTATGCTACCTGCCAAGCACCAAGCGGCAGACAGACAAAGTTAGTGACTGGCTGGTAGCAACATAGTGGAGAATTTAGCAGCTATAAAGCTGGATATTTTTCTCAGGGGTTGGTGGAGAGCAAAACAGAGCTAAAAGGAGAGTGAACGTTGGACTTACATTCGTCAGGAGGACAGAAACATGAATCTGATGGATGTGTAAATAATGTGTTTGCTAACAAGTTCACAGAGTTGTATTTCTTGTGACTAGTCTTTATCCCTTGTATGCCTATGGTGTAACAGGGACCACTTATAACTGTGAAATAATGGCCAAAATGTGCCAGAAACTGCTAGTAGCTAAGGGTATTGATGAACATCTGTTGTAGTTCAGCTGCAACAAACAAATGTCCATATATCAGTAGTCACTATGTGTATGTCTGCACGTTAATTGTGTTTGCTGTAATTGCTCGAGAAATTAACTGATGTCCTTCCTGATGCCATCCTTGCAATCCCTGTCAGACTCCTCTCTGCAACAGGTGGATCAGGTGTGAGCGTAACAATCCTCTGGAAAAATTGATGGCGGCTAAGAAAGGTTGTGCACTCAGATGGAGGTTTGTGGCCAAAGATCAGTGCACATCTCATCTGTCTACCCAGTGGACAGGAAGGCATCTGTACTGATGACATTACACCAAGATCACAGAATGAAAAAGGAAATAAAATGGCAGGTTGTGGGTGGGAAACTGCGATAAGATGAAAAAGATAAACCTATTAAAATCATCAGCCTATAATATAAATTGCCAGTTTTAATTAGGACTGTCCTTATTAATCAATCTGGTAATATTTGGGATTCTGCCATTTATGTGTTGCATCAGATCACTGGATTTCATAATACTTGCTTTCTTCATGTTGAACACACAGAAATCCATATTTCTGCCGTGTCTGTTTCCTCAACACGATCATAAACATTTAGATGGCTCTGATGAACATGCCTCCATCGCAGGTGATGATTAGTGTTTCGGGGCTTCAATAAAGGACCAGCGATTCAGATGAGAGCAGAGAGGATTGTGGGAGCAGAGACTTCTAGAGGCACATGGATGAGACTCAACATCTTTCTTTGTCTCCACCTCAGGTGAGGGCCAGTGCAATCGCTCAAGATGCAGATCAGAACTACGACTACGCCTCCAACAGTGTCATTCTGCACCTGGATGTGGGGGACGAAGTATGTGTACAGCTGGACGGGGGCAAAGTTCACGGCGGAAACACCAACAAATACAGCACCTTCTCTGGCTTCCTCATCTACCCTGACTGACAGTATACTCACATTTATATACTCTTTCTCTGTAGTCAAGCAAAAAAGAAAAAGTTTCCTCTCCTTTCTGCATCTAACGTGCCATGCTTCCATAATGTAATTTGTCATTTCAATGCTGTTCAGTACACAAAACCTGTAATAACATGATCACAGTTAACAAATAGAGTTTGAAGAGAATTTGTGTAAAAATGAATATAGTATTGTATATATTACCAGTTAACATTTACTTCAGATACACACACTTGCGTAATCATTATTCTGTGCCATGTACAGTACGTGTAAGCATGGCTAAAACACATGATCTGTTTCACATGCACTCATTCGCTTGTACACGCACACACACAGGCGTGCACACATGAATTGAACTTCTCCTGTCAGTCGTTACACTGAGACAAGATGACCATTTCAGCCACCGGCCTGAAATCGACTGCAATGATCTCTGAATGCAGACTGTAAATTGAAGTGTGTGTACTTGGCTGCAGCCTCTCGCCTTCACTGTGAGATGGATTTCCAAACGAGAAAAGTCATGAATATATTGATCGCAGCAGATAATACAGCCAACACCATGCACATAATCCAGTGTGTTGTATGTCTGTGTTCATGCGCGTGTGCAAGCATATGTGTGTGTTTACCCTTCAGTTTGTGTTGAGGCGTGAAAGTGTCACGTTGCTGTTAGTTTGACTTGCACTGTCTCCGACTCCTGTTAAGGGAGGGGGTGTCAAGTTGTCGGTAACAGTCCCTTAACACACACAGTATATCGATACTGGGGTTTAGCGTTGAGATTTTCCCAGAGCCTGAGCTTATGACAGAGCCTGCTAACGAGCTGAGGCTTCTTCTACAGCCTCACCTGTTCAGTCACACTCACACCTGGCATCCATAGTTTGCTGCATGACTTCACTGAAATGGTTCAACATTTTGGGAAATATTCTTATTTGCTTTCTTGCAGAGAGTTACATGAAAAGATTGATACCACTCTCGTCTCTGTTAATTTAAACGCCACTGCCAGCAGCCGGTTATCTTAGCGTAGCATAAGTGTCAAGTTATACTAGAAAAGACGGCCACACTGGAAGGCGGAGTAAAAAGACAGCCGTCATTGGGGGAGGGCGGGGTGATAACGTTTAAATATGGGAATAAAGGCGCACATTTTCAGACAGTCACTCCTGGAAGACTTTCATAGTGTTGCACAGAAATTGTTGTATATGAATGGAAAAAAAAAAGCTAGAGAGAGAAGTTCAAATCCAGTTAGCTGGCCAATCAGGGCGTGAAATGGGTGTGAATGTCGGATCGGAAAGTTACACACATGGTTGGACACTAATCCGACGTCGGAGGGGGTTTACGAGGCTATCTGACTGTTCGACAAGCACTGTTGAAGAAGCTTAATGCTAATACAGCATTGGAAACAGGGGGAAACATCTAGCCTGGCTCTGTGGAAAGATAATAAAATCCACCTACCAGAAACTTTAAAGCTCACTAAATAACATGTTATACCTTGTTTGTTTAAACTGTACAAAAACCTGTGTAAAGTGTGAAAACAAGAATTTGTGGTTTCCAGTCTTTGTGCTAAGCTAAGCTAACTGGCTGGGAGTGCTCATCGAACTCTCAGCAAAAGACAAAGTGTTGAACTATTCCTTTAATTTTACTGTGAATATACGCATTGAAGAATTTTTTTAAATGCAGGTGACTGTTGTTGATGTGTTACTGTCATATGCCATACCTATAGGTTTTTGTGCCTTACACTATCTTTTTCATTTCTATTTTTTATGCATGAGACAGTTTCCCGGGTTGAGTCCAGGCTATATGAACAAGCTGATCCGTGCGCTACAATCTGACGAGGATTTCTCATGAAAACCTTTCCAACTCAGGCAGCCCATGAAAATGTTGTTACTCACTTTAGGAAATGCAGATGCCAACTGAGGACATTTACTGTGAATCTTTGTATGTAACTAGATGTAACTCACTGCTGTAAATATAATCCCCCAAAATGGAGGGAAACACCTGTGGGAACGAACAACAGAAGCATGTCACTGTGTAATTCAAAATAATTTGCACCCAGAAGAATTATAAATATGTTGATGTAACCAAATTATTATATTTAACAATTCTATTTTTCTCATGATATAATGCTTAGATGGGTACAATATAATACTCCTTTGAACACAGCTATTGCAGTTTTAGTGTCATGGAAGAGGAGAGCTTCATATTGGCCCAATAAGACACACAGAGACTTTATTATCCCAACAAGTGACACAGATCCAGCTTTGAAGCCTGATAGCATGACTGTACCCTTATGAGATTTGGATGTGAACTTGTCTGATCAACTCCTCATTCTTGTGCTGTGATTGAAAAACCACCCTGACGTTGTATGTTGTACACAGACACTCCTCCTGAGTGGCTTCACATAACCTCTGTACCATGCTGCATCCTACCATGTGTTTTCTGGCGCTGTTACCTTTGTTCCTGAGCAGTGTGGATTCATTGTTGTCACTGTACTTTGCAAGCGGAGTTGTGTGTATCTGCTATGTATGAAATCAGCATAGATTTTTCTCTGCCCTTGAAGACCATGAAACACAATTAAAAAAAAAAGAAAATTCAGCATTATTATGCTGTCACAGTAAAACTAGTGCTTTCTTTATTCTTTATTCCTTTTGTTCTTTATTCTCTCCTTGTACATTACAGGAACTCAGCAGGCGTTGACATCTGCTGTGATAAGTTTTCACTGCTCGGGGTGTTTTTTAATTACAAAGATCTCAAGATTTTAGCAGCATTTGTCAAACTTATCATAAGAACAGTTATTTATTCCAGAAAGAAAAAAAACAGCTGACAAACATTGTCCAGCACTTCAAACAAGAGCCAACAATAACCTACATGCCATATCTTTGTTTAATTGATAAAGAATAATGAGGTAAATTATCTGACTTTGTGGACATTATTTTTTGATGATTTTTATTAAGGTACTCAAGTTTACCACTCTTTGTGAAATTTACATGCACTCTGCCATCTGAGCATAATAAACACTATAAAGCAAAAAGCAAAAAAAGGGGGAAAAGGAAAAGAATCAATCAATTCCCTTCTCAATCCTGTAGATGCCATGTTGATAGACTAGAGTGACAGAGAGCAAACATAACCCCATCTTTGAACATTTAACCCAGCATTTCATGGCCATCCTGGAAGAACGACGACAGATTTTTGACGCATTTTGTGTTTTTATGTCAAACTAAGAGCTATGATTAAATAAGATAAAGCAAAATAGTAAATTAAACCCCTTACTAATACATTATATCCCAAAGTAAGTAGTGGGTGGTGATGCAGGGATTATAAATCAAATACTCACAATTATACGCTCTTATTTTGACGAATGACACATGTATTATGTAGTTTTAATGTTTGTATGAAAGCCTGCTAAATGGATTCATATTTGGCGCCCTGGGCTTTCCCCAAACATTTGATTTGTTCAACCACTGAGGTACTGATCATGTCTGAAGGCAGCACCTTAACAGATGGTGCCTCTCAGGGGTGCAAACAAATATAAGTACAGTATTCGGAAACAGATAATGGGCTCTGAACAGATTTGAAGAGCGTCCAGATTATCGCAGTAATATTCACCGTTTTTACCGCATGATCCAATATTGACGCTGACTGACAAATTGAAGTTGAAGCTGACAAAATAGCTAATAAAACTTTTCAGATTTTGGTCAAAAGCTTTCTCTTTTTTTTCATAGACACTTCAAACCAACTTAATTTTCATCTCGACCTCCTCCCACTGCATGCACAACCTTCTTTTATTAATTATGCAATATGGGACAATTATGGCCCATTTTTTAGTCAATAGATATTTATTTGTTTTATTATAGACACTTATGGCATTATATATACAACCTCCAGTTTTTAAAGAAACATCACCCAACATGGCCAAAAGAAATTCTGACTTCCTGTTGTATTCCCTTTATTCATTTCCAACTGGACCACTACAGCTTTTTTTTGTTTGTTGATTTTTTATATTTTTTATGGTGGGGCTCACATACAGCTACAAACCATGCTATATTATTTGATTAATTTAGGTACATTGGTAAAATATTATGTTATAAATGTTATTTTGCATATTTTGCGGGCAGCTGTATGTGGAGGATAAATGGCTGTAAAAAACAATTGAACACAGAAAAAAAAGCAGTACAGACGATGTCTAACAACTTCTGGTATAAGCTCCGAACATACAAATACAGATATGAATACAGAGATTTTTGTGAGATAAACAGATACAGATAGTAGCTTTGCGTCGCTTCTTTACTTTTTCATATTGCTAACAGACATTTTTTTGCAGTAATGAGACAATAATTAACAAAGTTCTGGTGAGTGGTGGTTGACAGAGTGTGTAAAGTTCCTCAGATGCCTTAAAAGTAATTGCTGACAGTATGGTTTCATTAACGTGAGTAAGGTCTCAGACATATTATCAAATATCTTTCACCAAAGGTTCAGCACTCTGGGCCATAACTCGTAGGTATGGGAGAGGGTGGCTTCATCTTTTTGGCACTTCTCACATATTGGCGAGTATGTTGGATACATCTGATGTAGCAAACTCCAGAGAGCCTATGTATAATAAACTGCATAAAACATGCCTTGTGACTTTGTGGACCTTCTCTCTGTTTCAGGTTTATTATGAGTTTCATGAAATAAAGCAAGAGAGTTGGACATAAATACTAATTGGACAAATACTTATAGAAATGTCTGAACTCTGGCAGATTTACAGCTACAGCAAAATGTTTGAAGGTAGCTTTCCCATTATAAGGCTTGTTTCTGCACCTGCTGCTGCTTCTAGTCTCTGCAAAGCCACCTTGTGAAAATGAAACACTGGCTGAAGGGAGTTCTCACCTCACCAGAATAAGATGGATCTTTAATTAAAGGTGAGAGGTAATACTATTCTGGATGAGGAGGTTCTTGCTGAATGTGGTGCATACGAGAGGTTCAGGAGATGTTGGACTCGGGGGGTGTCGGTGGGGTTGTATCTCAGTGTCGCCCCCCCCCCCAATTCCCAGTGCTCCCTCCTCACAGATTCCAGCGTTAAGTTAATTGGACAGGGAGAGAGCGGCTGAGGAGGGAAGCGTTCAGCCCCATTAGCAATCCCCCTGTGGAAGGCTGAGCCGAGAGGATCACAGACTCACAAATAGGAGGATTAAAATAATCAATAGGCTTCACTCTCTCTCCTTCAGCACAGACGGGTGCACCACACACACACACACACACACACAACAATACACAGATATGCACACACACGCTCATGAGCAAATACAAACACACATACACAGTCTGAGGAATACTAGTTCAAGGAGCACTACTCTCTTCAATGTTGTCTCTGGACTTTCACAAATTATCCTGGGTCATGTAAGATTCACACACACACACACACACACACCTATTCTCTGTTAATGAAGGTTAATTTGAGCTTCCAGTAAAAAGGTCAGAGACGTGAAAACCGTCTGACGGTTTACATTTTTCTCAGTTATTTCTGTACTCTCATGTCTGCTGAATTTCCCGTTTTTATGACTTTTATACAAAAGTCTGTATTTATTTAAAGTATTTTTCTGGATCAACTCATTATGGGAGTATATGGACAAAAGCTTGCTGTAGTCTTATGATATCATATTGAATATAATTTATGGAATATAATTCCTACAGGCTAGGGACTGTTTGCATGTGGGTATTTTCTGTCAATCTATAAAAAGATTTTGTCATATTTGACATGTATTTACTCCATGTGGACTTTTTTGCTGTGATATTTATATAATATTATCGGACACATTGTAGGGTTATAATTCTTTGTTTGGGCATATTCATATAATATTAAGTCTGTGACAGAGCGTGCATTAGTGTCTTAGCTCTGTCATTTCCTTAATCTGTTGTAGTAATTGGAAATTAAGTACCCATCATCCCTATACCCTTTTTTGTCAAAAAAACAAAAACCCTTTAAAAATGGCCTCACACATTGTCTGTATTTATCACCGGGCTGAAGAAGGAAAATTTGTTTAATTTTGCCAGAAACAGATGAAAAATGACACTTAACCAGAGGTTAAATTGGGATTAGTAGGGGCATCTTTCCTCTCACTGTGACACCATGACTCTCCTGAATGAAATGATAATGGACGTTCATGAATAATACTGTGAAATCAACTTTACATGTTTTAAAGAGAGTGCCTACATAGTTCAGGTCTTATGCAATCAAAAACTTGAATTGATAGTTGGCCTAGTGGACTGTACCTGATTCACATGAATGATTATTAAACAGATTATTTAAACCACATTTTTAGTAAACACAATATGTGCACTCAAATCAGAACCTGGTCCTTTAAACTTTGTTTTGATGATATGGGTCTTATTTGATTCACTTTACTTTAACCTTTAAGTGTCTCGTCATTACAGTTACTGAGGTGCTGCTGCAGGAGGCCATTTAATGTAAAGGTCATTGATTGCCAATTAAAATAATACAATTACATTGTTTTTTTCTTTCAATTTTTTTTTTTTACAAGATTCACCAGTAAGAGCTTTGTTTATTTTATTAAGTGCTGATTTAAATGTTGCCTCCTCATGTAGTCTTTTCAAGGCAGTGGCAATTAATCAACATCTAAATCACTCTCAGCGAGGAAGCAGAAAGTGACAGACTGAAATGCACTGAGATGGCGGCGTCATATTTAATTTCCAAACAGACGCCCCTCTTCCAGTTGCCACTTACTTACTTACAGTATGCACTGGCAGCACTTTGACATATACTTTAACATATGAAGGCATACCTGTTACAGAGTGTTACAGAGACAAGTAAAGCATCCAGCGTCTGTGTTACAGGATTGAACTTGACTCATATGTCCCAAGATCTGAGTGAGTGTCTGTAGTCATGAACTGAGTGAGGTTTTATTTGGAAAACATGACATTGACTGTAATATGTTGTCCCTTGTTCTCTGCAAGTAAAGACCGTGAACAAAACACCTCTCACCAGTTCCGCACTCCCAGCAAATACAAGGACAACAGCTGGTTAAAAGTGTGATGATATCACTCATTATTTGGTTTTCAACTTTGGCCGAGATGTGGAAGAACAAGCCAAGAACTGGTTATCAAGGTAAAACAAAAATATATATAATATTTAAGGCTACTTTTTACTCCACTACATTTATCTGACAGCTATTCTGCCAAAACACAATCATTTGTATCCAATAGGATGTATTGCTATAGATTATACTGCCCAGCAGTACATGAAGCAGTTAAAATGAGGTCCACCTCGAACCAACCACAACATTCAAGTACTGCTTACATGTTAATACATCAATAATGATGATCCAGTAATATGATTTGACACTGACAGGAACCAGTCTGCATGATGAGTACTTTTACTCTTGATACTTGTAGTACAATTTGTTACTAACACTTCTGCACTGTTACTTGACATTTTTGAATGCAGGACTTTTCCTTGTATTTTTACAGTGAGGTATGTAAGTAAATAATGTGAATACTTCCTCCACCACTGGTGCATGCTTTTCAAATCCCTCACATTATAAAGAAACATTTTGAAAGTCATTCCCTACACAGCTGCGCCACATGCTGCGCGTTAATTGTTATTACAGCCCCTGAGTTGTCCAGCAGTTGCAGTACCAGACTTTGGCCGCTGGGCGGCAGCCGGCGTCGACTAGTTGTCTGCAGGCAAAGATGGCGGTGCGGAAGAAAGACGGCGGCCCGAATGTAAAATATTTCGAAGCGTCTGATACCGTTTCTCAGTTTGATAATGTCCGCGTCTGGCTGGGAAAGAATTACAAAAAGGTACCGACCGCATGTTTTGTAACCATACACACTAAACTTGGATTTTTCACCCTGAAATGTGGGGACTTACCTATTGGGCAGAGGCAGTGACAAAGAGAGGAGGGAGGGTGCTGCTGAACGTCCAGCTGTTTGATTCAAGCGAGCGGGGATACAAAAGGATGCTGAGCCAACAGCTGCACCAGTTGCGGCCACGAATGGCGTTATCCCTATACGTTATTGTAGCTAAACCGATCCAAAAGCAGCACACAATCAGACCTGCGAGGGTGGATTTATGCAAAAGGGGTGACTTTAGCCGGCCAGCCAGCTAGCTAGCTAGTTAGCTGATAGGCTAACGGTAATGCAGCTCAGATCCAGATGTTGCCTCTGTGGCGCGCCGCGCTGACTGAAGCCATGGCCCGTCTGGAATAACACTGAGCGGTGTGCTGGCGTTTAGACACATTGATTTAACGAAATAAATACATCATTTCGTTAAAAACACGCCACTAATAATGATGAAATGAACGATATTTAATCCCCATATCAGATGTTACAAAGCAGAATGGTTAACTGACTCTCAATAATAAAACAGATAGCAGTTTTTGACATAAATGACAACACATAGCACCCATCAGCACACTGTAGTTTATTTTATGTGTCCTGTCTGTGGCTTAGCTCTGACTGCCTCTCTGTGTTGTTGTCCTGTCAGTACATCCAGGCCGAGCCCCCCACCAACAAGTCTCTGTCCAGCCTAGTGGTCCAGCTGCTCCAGTTCCAGGAGGAGGTGTTCGGTCGACATGTCAGCAACCCTCCGCTCACCAAGCTGCCAGTATGTCTCCTTTATCTCTGTCATTCACACACATACACATGACACATGACTTTACCCCACTGAGGCATTCTGAAACTATTTGTTTTGTGTCTGCAGATGAAGTGTTTTCTGGACTTCAAGTCAGGAGGGGCTCTCTGCCACATCCTGGCTGCTGCCTACAAGTTCAAGAGCGACCAAGGATGGTAAGACTTTCTTTCTGGCTGGTGTAAATGCTTGACAAACAGACAAACTGAAAATAAAATTGCGTTATCTAAATGTACAGTGCTCAGTTGGATTTTGGCTATGTTGCCGTTTCATGTGTAACTCCAGTCTAATTTCCTGGTAGGCGCAGGTTTGACTTCCAGAATCCATCGAGGATGGACCGAAATGTGGAGATGTTCATGACGATTGAGAAGTCCTTAGTGCAGGTGAGTTTGCCTCAGAGGTTTTCTTTATATATGTTTGTTACACACTTAACCTGGACAGCCAAAATGCAATTGTAAATGTTTTAAGGTTTAATGGTGTGAGGTGTAATAGCAGAGTTTATTGTTGTATTTTTTTTTATTAAAGAAAGATTTTTTCACTCCACACGCTATCATAACATTCCCACAATTTTGCTTTAATTACAGTTGCTGTTTTTAAGAGATCGACTCAGGCCGCCTGAGCTTTACAGATAGAAATAATGAAGGGCACCCAGTCATGTGACTTGACCAGTAATCCTACTTAATCAGTCCTTCAGTTAAACTATAAGATCATCCAGCTCTCCTAATCTGAAGAGCTGGAGATTATATGAAATAAAGAGATATATATTCATATGTATTTTCCTGCCTATTTGAATTTATGCTTGTGAATGTCTCAGTTTCACTCATTCACACATCTGCTGTATTTCTTAATTTCAGAACAACTGCCTGACAAGACCTGTCATCTACCTGAGCCCCGACATAGAGCCAAAGCTGCTCGGGAAACTGAAAGACATCATCAAAAGACATCAGGTGTTTTTTGTTTGTTTGTTTTGTGTCAGTATTACAGACAGAAAAAGTCGCTCAATACTTGTCTGCATGTGAGGCCCTTAGTCAGATTAAAAAAGCATTTTTATGTTGTAAGTTTAACCCATATTTCCTTGTGTTGTCCCTACTGAATGTTAATTGTATGGACTTTATCTGTTGCAGGGTTCAGTAACTGAGGACAAGGCCTCCAGCTCCCATGTTGTTGTTCCTATTCCCACCAGCCTGGAGGAAGGTGAGGCTTCAAATGTTGTGATGAAGTGCAGTTCGTCGTTTCGATTGTGAATTCTGCTGCACTGACTCGCTTTGTGCTGATGTCCTTTTCTTTTTTCGCTCCAGAGGAGTGGGTGCGTCCTGTGATGAAGAGAGATAAGCAAGTGCTGCTCCACTGGGGATATTTTCCTGACAGGTTGGTGCTGACCATTTAACATTTTACACTTAACTGAAAACTGTTGCCTCATCTTATTGTGGAAGTAAAACACAGTTCCCACACTGTAGAGTGAATCTGCTATTCTTGTTTTCTTTCTTAGTGCCCTGAACTCTACAAGCTTGAGTTACACATTGTTCTACCTGACATAATTTTCCATCCCAAACTTGTAATCTTTCCCCTGCCTTGACCTTTGACCTTGTTCCTCTCACCATTTAGTTATGATACCTGGATCCCAGCCAGTGAGATTGAGGCTGCTGTGGAGGATCCTCCCAGCCCAGAAAAGCCCAGGAAGGTATTTCATTTCTTGTCATGCTCTGTTGGTAAAGTTGTTGCTTGTTGCGTCTTGTCTATTTTTATGTCGTCCATTACCAGTTTTTAAAATCTGTGTCCTTTATTCTCTCTTGATTTTAACAATTCAGAATCTTGATTTTCTGCTTACATACCCCCTTTTGTTTAATTAAACATATTTAACACTGTTCAACTACATATTATATATGTGTTGTATCTACTTGTTCCAGCACTTTATTGAACCTAAATGACACTTTGGATGAGTGACATATTCAAATCAAATATGCTGTTTTTTATGAGCCGTTACTGTTACATAGATGGAGAATTATAGATGCCTTGTCCATCATTTTATGTGCTTATGACCTTATGTTGGCTATAATTTAAAATAAAGGTCTTATGCTTTTCTGCACAACACAAGTCTGTAATGATGGAAGTTAATTTTATGTGTCTTTTATTTATTATAGAAATGTGTCAGGGGACTGGGTACACAGCCCTGATTGCTCCCTACTTTTCTCATATTTTTTTCTCTCTGTGCAAAACATCCAAGAATAATTGCTGTGGCAAATTGGCACTCGCATCAACAGAGCTTACTCTGGCACTTGGCTGAACCACAAATTCAAAGCATTGTCAGAAGCTCTTATTGTGTATTCAGAGCAGCACTCGCTCAAGGCGCTCACTAGGACATGATAGTAAGAGCAGTGAAGCATTCAAACATTTAGAGCTGTATTCACACAATGATCAGCACACTCGGCTAGTTTGCTGTCAAGAATCCCGTATCTGTTTACTCACTGTGGAAATGTCTCCCTCAGACCACGACTTGACATCATTAAATGTTAAATTAACTGCATTCGTCTTCACCCAGTGACTGCTCCTTTAGTGTGCTTGTTCCAACAAAAATGCTTCTCTTATTAATGACATACTGTATATCTGCAGCATCTGACATATGCAGTACATGCAGCACACATACTGTATTTCAGTCTCTGCAGAATTGTTTTTACGTAAGCATAAATCATTAAAACCCTCCTTTGAACACTTATTGATTTATGTTCTTTTTAATCCAGCTAAATACAACAGTTTGTCAGTCACAAAACCAGCATAGGGTCCAGACAAAACTCCCAGTAATGTTCTTAGCAACTCTATTTCAGCTGTGGGTCCGCTTACAGAGTTAGTGTTTTCTTTTCATTTCTATTGTAGGCATTTGAGTCCATGTGTACAAGGTTAAAATGTGCCATGTTAAAATGTAACCCAGAGCCTGTTGGTAATTTCTAGAAAATGTCGCAATTCTTGTTTGTCTCTGAGAAGGCATGCAGAGTGTGCAACGCAGCCTGGTTAAACAACATGTGGAATAAGTTATTTCACTCAGGTGGTTGACATGCTGACTAAAAATATTTCAATATTAGTCATGCATTGTACGGTCTTTGCTCACAGGTCCATGCCAAGTGGATTTTAGACCTGGACCAGTATAACGAGTGGATGAACGAGGAGGATTATGAAGTGGGCGAGGGCTGCCCTAAGAGGAAGAGGATCTCAGCCAAGACTCTGACAGATGAGGTGACCACGCCTGACGAGCGGAGGGACAAGAAGCCTGGCAGCGCCAAGAAGAGGAAGCGCTCGCCGTCGCCGTCCCCCACGCCTCCGCCTCAGGAGAGCAAGAAGAAGAACACCAAAAAAGGGTCTGTGACCATGTGACATGTCTTGATGCAACTCATCAGATGTTAAAGAATGACGTGTTACTTTAGGTGTTTGTTGTAGAATCAGCAACACCAGATGTATCAGAGACATTATGCAATATTGTAAAATAATGTTCTTTGTGTGTGTGTGTGTGTGTGTGTGTGTGTGTGTGGACAGGCCAACGACCCCGTACACCAAATCTAAACGGGGCCAGAGGGAGGAGGAACAGGAGGATCTTAGTAAGGACTTGGATGAAGCATCACCTATTCCAGCATCTGAAGAGGGAAACCCAGCTAAGACAAGTACACAAGTCCACATATGTTCAAAATATAAATAAAAACAACCATACAACCAACTCAAATTAAGCTCAGTTGACATCTTTTAAGAGTAGTTGTTGTCTGTTACTGGCTGACAATATACTTTCTTTTTTGCAGATAACACCAAGAAGGACTCTGATTCAACTCCAGTGAAGGGAGGAACAGATATGGGTGAGCAGAAAGTGTTTGTGTCTCCTCCAACATGGCCACCTGTAGCTACTTTGAAAAGAAAATGCCCCCCTTTCTGTGCAGTGCTAAATGCAGGTAAACTGGTGGAAAAACAAGAGTGTTCCACTGTGACTTGTTTATCATATCAGCTTACAAGACATCAGTTTATTACTATTTATAATTTCTTATCATGGACCGGGTTTTTTTCATATAAGAGCACATTGCACATTGTTTTTCACATGAATGTTGTCTCCCCCAACTTTTAAATTTTGAGTGTTAATCTATTGACATTTCACTTGATATTCGGTGTATTCATCGCCGTTCTTCCTGTCTGCTGCTCTTCTGTTTTGTATTCACTTACCATTCTTTTGTGTTTTGAACAGACGAGCAAGAGGATGAGTCCATGGAAACAACAGGCAAGGTAAGGTAGTTTGTGAAAGTGCAATGAGACGTTACAGGGAGGACAGTAAACCCATTTATCATCTTGAACGTGTGTTTGTGTTGAAACAGGAGGAGGAGGAAGGCTCTCCGAGTGTGAAGGGTGAACCGGTGAAAGGCTCGGATCTTCACGAGGACAACGTGACAGAGCAAACCCACCACATTATTATACCGAGCTACGCTGCCTGGTTCGACTACAACAGGTAAGAAAAAAATAAATTTTATTAATTTCTCCACTTTCAGCAGTAATCTGATTTCAGAGATGTCATTGACATATTCTGACGTAAATTCAGACATGTGAAAAGTTAGAAACCAGCACAGTCTCAGCACAAGAGAGCATATGACATGAGACGTGACTCAAAAAGTCAAAAGTGAGTCATTCATATGTGTTTCAGCTGTGAGTCTTCATCATGTCATAATTGTTTTCCCCCAGTGTTCATGCCATTGAGCGCAGAGCCCTGCCAGAGTTCTTCAATGGGAAGAACAAATCCAAAACCCCTGAAATGTAGGTATTTGATTAGTACACAACACAATATTAGATGTTTTTATTACAGAAATATTTATCTGACATACGTTTAAACAATAAGTCTTAGTTGAAATATCTCAGTTAATTATACACCTCCTTCTTTCAGTTACCTGGCGTATAGGAACTTCATGATTGACACCTACCGACTGAACCCTCAGGAGTACCTGACCTCCACCGCCTGCCGCAGGAACCTGGCAGGAGACGTGTGCGCAATAATGAGGTAGGTGGAGGCTGGAAGCGAATGTTTCTAGTCAATCCAGAGTTTTAACTGTCTGTATCTACACAGTCGCTTGTTTTAGTCAGTCTGCTGTCAGTGAGGTATAAACTCTGTGCTCCTTCTGCTGCAGAGTCCACGCCTTCCTGGAGCAGTGGGGCCTGATCAACTACCAGGTGGACTCCGAGAGCCGGCCCACACCCATGGGTCCCCCACCCACCTCCCACTTCCATGTCCTGGCAGACACTCCATCCAGTCTGGTGCCCCTGCAGCCCAAGACGTCCCAGGTCCGCATAGACACAAACACACACAGACAAATAGACACGTGCACACATATTCTGGGTTATTTTACGTTTGTCCCTCTGTGTGTACCCGTAGACCCCTGCCACCCAGCAGATGATATCCTTCCCAGATAAAGTGAAGGAAAAACCAGCAGATCTGCAAAACTTTGGACTGCGGACCGACATGTACAGCAAGAAGAGTGGCTCTGTAAAGGTACAAGTCTAAGAAGATGCATGACAGAATGATTGTTTCGCTGTGACTTACAATGCGCTACCATATTAACAAAGTGGTGGTGATGTTTTCTGCACAGAGCAAGAGTACAGCGAGCTCTATGAGGGAGTGGACAGAACAAGAAACACTACTACTACTTGAGGTACACATTATCCTTTAAATCAATCGATGTGTGATGATGCTGATATTATGCTTATGATGATGCTGTTATGCTGTGAAAATAAAAAAAACAGAGATGCGGAGCTAAATGTGACCCTCACTTCCCTCAGGGCTTGGAGATGTACAAGGACGACTGGAACAAGGTTTCAGAACACGTGGGCAGCCGTACGCAGGATGAGTGCATCCTGCACTTCCTGCGGCTGCCCATCGAAGACCCTTACTTGGAGGACAACTCCTCGTCCATGGGACCACTGGCTTACCAGCCGATACCTTTCAGCCAAGCAGGAAACCCCGTCATGAGCACGGTGGCCTTCCTCGCCTCTGTCGTCGACCCACGTGTGGCCTCCGCTGCAGCCAAGTCTGCTCTGGGTGAGAAGTGCTACACACAAACTACAGTAGGGGCATGAGCTAATAGCTAGCACCTTGAGGAAGACTGATGTATGGTTGAATTTCACTATGAATGCTAAATGTATGAAGTTTCCCTAATCAGCCATGTTAATGTGCAAAACTTCATTAATTATTAAAAACTTCTACAAAAAATGCATGTTTTGCTCAATTAAAGAGCAATTGTCATGGACTATTTTTGCAGCACAACCCAAATTAGGTATTTGAAGCATAAATAACACAAGTAAGTCATAAATTATACAAACCTAAATAATGCTCACTGAATTGCTGCGCATGCTCCTGCTCCACCTGTCATTATTCAAAGATTAAGCATAAGAATTGTGTGCAGGTTACTGGAGAATATGAATTAGATGTGGCTAAACATGCAGAGCACGACAAGTCTAACTCGTAACTTCCAGATAAAATGGCTGCCCTGATCCCCCCACATTAGACTTCGACCTTCGTGGTCATTATTGATTACTCATTAGCCATTCCCAAATCTAAATGTAGTTTTACACTGATGAACCTTGATCTGTCTCTCTCCTTATCAGAGGAGTTTTCTCGTATGAAGGAGGAGGTTCCTGCAGCGCTTGTTGAGGCTCATGTGCGACGGGTGGAGGAGGCAGCGAGGCTCAGTGGCCGACAGGACCCGCTGTATGGCCTGGAGGGTAGCGGCATCGCAGGCACCGGCCTGGAGGAGGGAGATAGACCTGGTAGGATGGACGCACACATGTACAGCATGCAAAAAAGCAAGAGAGAAAATACATTTGCAAGGAAAAAGACAAAGACAAAAGCAGCAAATAAAAGGTTCCGACTTGTCTTCTCTCCAGATGAAAGCAGTGATGAAAGTAAGAGTGAAAGCCAGTCAAGTGAAGAGAAGAGGGAGGCCAAGGTATGATGCATGTGTTCGCTCTAATATAATGTTTCTTATTTGTGATTTCTGCTGAGGAACTGCTGCGAAGCTCGTTGTGCTGTGTTTACTTCCCCACACAGGACAGCAAAGATGGAGCAGTTGAGGAAGAGGAGAAGCAGGCGGAGAATGGGAAGAAGGAAGAAGAAAGAGGAAGAGAACAAGACGGAGAGAGGGAGGCGGACAAAACAGAGTCAGAGATTGGTACGAAAATGCAATCTCAGTCAGATACAGGAAATGCAGTGTTATTGTCGAATGGTGGAACAAAATTAAACTTTTTTTTCTCTCTTAGGCGATGGGGAGAAGGAGAAGGATGGAAAGGAGGGCACAGAGGAGGGACAAAGAGAAGCAGAGAGTGAAGGAGAAAGGAAAGCTAAGGTGGAGCGTGATGTGGGAGAGGGGAACCTGGCCACTGCTGCTGCGTCTGCGCTCGCTGCCGCTGCTGTCAAAGCCAAGGTAAAGCTAATTATCACCGGGCCTCAACGTGCTGTATCCTTCATCTCCTTTTTCTTTCCTCTAATCTTAAGTCTCTCCTTCACTTTCGTCGTAGCACCTGGCTGCAGTGGAAGAGAGGAAGATCAAATCTCTTGTGGCTCTGCTGGTGGAGACCCAAATGAAGAAGCTGGAGATTAAACTGCGACACTTTGAAGAACTGGAAACCATCATGGACAGAGAGAGGGAGGCTGTGAGTGAGGGATTCTGTGATATGTAGTATCACAAGAGAGTGGTCAACCTAATTACAGTACAAAACCTTTGACGTTTTATTTTGTTGTGTCTGTGTGTGTAGTTGGAGTACCAGCGTCAGCAGCTGCTGGCTGACCGTCAGTCCTTCCACATGGAGCAGCTGAAATACGCTGAGATGAGGGCCCGCCAGCAGCACTTCCAGCAGATTCAGCACCAGCAGCACAGCCAGGCCGGGGGCCCTCATTCCAACCAGGCCGCCTCAGGCCCGCCACCCCAGGGCCCGACCGCAACTCAGCAAGCTCCCAGCACACCAGCGCCACAGCCGGCCCCCAGCCCCGTGCCTCCAGCCTCTTCTGCCCCGGCTCCTGAGTCCCAGCCACCTCAGGGTGCTCACACCTCGCCCCCCTGTCCCCCAGGCCAGGCCCCAGTTGCCCACTCCAGCTCCAGCTCCAGCACTACTCCTGTACTCCATGGTGAGTTTAAAGTTAAAGCACAATGTAGCAGTTTTAATAGGTGTTAATGCTATGGTAAAGACAGATTTTTGCTTTAATGTCCTCCTATGTTATCGTTTGTATTATTACATTTATTTATTTATACCATTCCTTGTTTACGTCACATCAGACTGATGCTACATGTTTTAGTCAACCATATAAGCAAATAGGCAGTGTGCATCTTACTGCAGATATGTTATAATAAGGCTTCCTGACTGCTCTGTGAATTTTTTTGACAGCACGACTCACTAGCTAATTAAATCGCAAAACTTGAATGTGTCATATGTGTATTCCAGGCTTTCATTGATCGGTGTGAAATGTACAGTGTTATTGCAACTTCATGTACGATTATGAACTAAGGAAAAGATCAATCAGATATGTGCAGAATGCAAATCAAATATCCCAACTAATGTTGCAAGAAAGCAGAAATGTGTTTTAATTTAGGGCTGCAACTAACAATGATTTTCATTATCAGTTAATGTCAATTTATTGTTTTTGTGATTAATCGATAAATTGTTTCATTATTTTCAGGATTGTGTCAGAAAGTGTCAGAAAATAGTGAAAAATCCCAAGGTGATGTCTTCAAAATACTTGTTTTGTCCGACTAATAATCCAAAACCCAAATATGTTCAAGGTACAATGATATAAAAAACAGGGAAAAGCAGAAAATCCTTGAATTTGAAAAGCTGGAATGAGGGAATGTTGCATGCATTTTTGCTTTATAAATGACTTAATCGATTAAGTGATTATCAAAATGGTTGATTCATTTTCTGTCAGTCAAGTTAGTTAGTTAAATCAACTGTCAGCACTATTTCAGTCAAACGTTTTTGAATACATGTCATACATGAATTATTTTAGTATATTCGTCTGCTTTTTTCCCTGTTTTTCAGCTCTCAGATCTGAATAGCCATTATCAAATATTCAAATAAATATAAATTGGTTGATTGATGTGAACCAACAATAATTTGGATGTGTATTGAGCAGAGGAGACAAAAAGGCAAACCTTTCTTTTCTGCACACTATGCATTACTGCAGCTGAAGTTTAATGAGTCCCATGTAAGATTATATACTAAATTCTTGACACATACACTATTATCAGCTTTATTTGAATTCTTTGTCCTGTTAACAGTTGAGACTCAAAACAAGGAGAAAATTTTATAATACAAAACCAGACAGCCTCCAAGTTGTTCAAATTCTTGACATTTTTCTCCTCTTCCCGTGTTTTACCCTTCGCAGAGCCCGCCGCCCCTCTTCCTGGGGAAACCCTCCACCCCTCAGCTCCAGTCCCGCCTCCACAGTGAGAGAAACAGAAATTGCCTGAGAATCCGAATGACTCTGACCACTTTGAATCCTGCCTGTATCATCTGAAATGAAGAAGTCATAAACCGAAGGAAGAGGACACATTTTACATTTCCAGCTTTTTGTTTTGTTTTGGTTTTTTTCAACAGGACAACTGAAGAAAAAAATAAGATAACGTCCAAATCAAACCACCTCTGCTTTGACTATCTGTTGAAAAAGAAGTCCCTTTCAAATTGAATCTGCCCATGAAGAAAATGTACTTTCAAACAGAAGCTGTTCCTCCTGTGTGGTCGATTGGACAGCAACATCTCGCTTTGTAATTTTAAGCTTAACACCGGAGGTCAGGTAAACTAAGAGGGTCTTACCAACATGCTGGCACTCAAGGAGAAGACGAGAAAAGACTCATCTTGTGTTTTCAGTGTTTTGGAAATTGTTGCATTTATTTTCTGCAACAGTTTGTCACATCTTGTGAAATCTCATCCTTCATAATCTCTCCAGAGTCCCCCCCCCCGTACGGTAGGTACTAATTACAATATATGTAAGAAAAAAATGCACTTTTAACATGTTTCCCTAGGTCTCATTGAAAGATTGAAAGACTTGAAGTATCCATGAAATTGAACTTTAGCACTTATATCGTCCTTTTGTTGTCTTAAAAACTTTTCCATACTGAAGGTTTTGGAAACTTGATTGGGAATGTTACTTTTTCCTCTCTGTTTTTACCTGTATTAACATGGACAAACGGTCGCTCTACAGGGTCTGGCCTGAAGGTCACATGTCTAAAACCGTCTCTCTCCAGAGAAAATGTCTGTAATGAATCAAATCAGAAGCCAGTTGGAAATTACAATAAGCTGGTTTGGATGCAGTTTGGGGAAATGTACTGTAAACTGGATTTTCTGTTACAAACACACCTTTTGTTGCCCTGTAATGATAATATTTGAAAGTACTGACAGCATGAGATCATCATCCTGAAAAGAGTTCTCTTTAAATATATCTTAATAATGTCCCTCCTTTCAACAGCAGAAAAACATGTCAGCTTCATGTTTTGCATATCTGGATGAACTGAGAGCATCCGGGTTGTAGTTTTGTGAGGAATGTAGTTTTGTCCAAAAGGAACGACTGAAAAAAGAAAAAAAAAAGGTCTGGGAATAATCATTCTGCCAGCGACCACATATGTGTTTTATTCATAATACGACGTTGTGTTAATTGCTAAACCAAAATGTTTTTTATAATCATGTTTATCTCACATTTATTCGGTGAGTTTTATTGCGGTTGCTTGGGAAATGAAGAGGATTTTTTAGCAGCTTGTTTTTTCGCTGGTGCATTTCAAGTTACACGTGGAAGAAATGTTAAAGCTGTATTAAAAACAAGGGAGCTCGCACCTTAAACAGCTGACAAATGAGAATTGTGTCCTTAATATCTGCAACAATATCCTCACTTTTTATCCTATCAATTTTTATATTTTTTACTGTCCGTTTTTCCATCTACTTTCTTTGATATGTCAACATTGTAACTATATTATTACCTTTGTAGCCTATATTTACCCTCTCCACTGTTGTGTATGATTCGGGCAGGTCTGTTGGCTCTGTCTTGAAATGTGACTGTGAGCATGTGTGTATGTGGACGCATGCCATTACGATCTGTAAACCACATTACCGTTCAGTTTTATTTTCAGTGCCATTTGCTGTTCGACACAAAGTTTGAAGAATAAAAAAAAAACATGCTTCGTTCTGCACACCGCAGGTCACGTCAGTGTCATGAAATATAATCCAGTCAGGTGGTGAAACTTTACAGTTAATGTCAAGCCAGTATTGCAGAGCTCACCACAGTTGTGAGCATAAATGGACTTCTTTTATCTGTGTTATTACTACATTGTGTGGATTTTGTGATATGAAATAAGTGTCCGTTCAGTTTCTGTATGTTTTTCACTATGCTGAAGGTAGCAGCAACTGCATTGATTATTATTATACAGTAGAAATCAATTTTTCCTCAGTAAATCATCACATTAGTGTTGACAGTTACTTTGGCAGTTTGTATTTAAAAAAAAAAAAGGCAAAACAAAAGAGGTTCAGGTTTTAATTACAAAATGTTGGGAAAAAATAAAGACGTGAAGAGGACTGATTGTGTAGAGTGGTTTTGTTTTTTGTCAGCGACTTCACAGACCGGGAACACACATAAGAACCAAACACAAGAAAGTAAATCTACAATTTAATAAACTAGTTAACTGGTTTGTCAGGATGCTGAAGAACAGACATTTAAAGATATATCACACTACTAATGTAGGTTTATCTATCTTTTTTTAATTGACCTTGACGGTTTATTCATGACTTTGGAAAAAGCACTTGACAAAACAATCTGAACTCAAGGTCCACTTACTTGTTTTTGAGCTTTCAACTGAATCAAGGTCCTATAGACGCTTAGAATCATGCAAAGTTTGAACATCTACAACTTCATGGCAACCGAGCAAATTCCAGCTGCTGATGAGAACCATGTGATGCAGTCGAAAAGCTCCATGTCAAGCGAGTAAGTGGACCTTGAGTTCAGATTGTTTTGTCAGCCTATTTAAATAGTTTTACCTCAGTCATCCCACTGATTTTACAAGCTGTTAATCTGCTATTTACCTCTGACTGAATTGTCATTGTATTTAAAGGATTCCTTTACATTTGATTTGCTGGGTATAAACATCACTTTTACCAACGTTATTCTTTATATTATTTATAAATCAAATTTTTGTTGAAAGTGTTAAGTCTGCTCTGTTTTATTTTCTCATATTGACACGATTTTCCTTTGATATAACGCACATCGCATTTCACATGCTCATATAGTTCATGATTATTTCAATTAAAATGTGATCTATATTTATATTTCAATCAATATTTTACTGATATTTTTCTATTTCTTAGATGTTTTACTAATATTTTCCAGACATTTTAATGACAGCATTTTCTAAAATTTTACTGATAATATTTTTCTCACATTACTATTTTTCTAATATTCTACTTAATTATAATTGTAACATTTTCCAGATATTTTACTGATATTAATATTTTTCTATAATAATGTTTTGTAATGTGACTGACAATGTGTGATATCTATAACCTATAAAGAGATATTTAATTTAAGCAGGAGAGTCACAGGCTGAAAGACTCTTTTGAAACCAGGGTTTTTATTCAATACTGTTAAGTCACATTATCGTATCCATCCAAACGATAAAAAAAAGCTGTTGACAATAAGACTGACGGGGTTGATGACAAAGATGCAACAGGTGAAATCATCATGGGAGTGTTACTGCCAGTTGTACCTGTGAGGCTGAATAATGTTTGGAAAATTAGATGAAAGGGTTTCTTCACATGAGACAGAAAAGGCACTTTTGAAATAAAATAAAGATGTCAAAAAAATCAAAGAAAACGCAGACTTGCTGGAGGCAGGATGGCATGGATGGAAGGGCAAGATGAGACAAATAATACAAAAATATTTAGGAATACAATTAAAGCTGGAAGTGTGCTTCTGAAATCTTCAACCGCTCATCACCATCCGGACGAGTTCTGTCATGAGAGAGAAGGAAAAACACAACATGAGTCAGATAAAAGCAGGAACAAACATCTGTCATGCTGTCAAGCGCTCTCCTCGCCGGCTATGAGAGGAAAGAGGACCAACAACCTGGAATGGGTTAGGATTATCAGCTCTACCCAACATTTGGCCTGATTATTAAAGAATAAAAAGCACCTAGGAAAAAAGAGGGGAAGAACAGGAGGGCAGACATCTGGAAAGAGACTAAAAAAAAATAACACAAAGTGTCCCTGGTAAAGCAATTGAAGGGGAACATTTAAGACATCAGTTTTAACTATTACAAAAAGCATAAAACATAGTTCTATGTTCACTGTATTTTCACTGTTTCACTTTTCGTGCACCCAGTGTCTGCGAGGCCATTATTCTGTCAAAGCCACTGTGGTTGTGGATCACGGGAGCCGCCTAGAAACATGCGGGGATGCTACATGAAGGCGACAGCCAGGGGAGGCAGAGGACTACTGCAGGAGAGGAAGGTCAAAGGTCGACAGTCATAAAACTAAAGATCAGAGAACAGCACCAATGCCCAGAGGCCATAGAATAAGCTACAATGAATGTTTTCTAATTGCAGGGGCTACATTTTTGAGTGGATTTGTGAAGCTGCGTCCATTTTCAGTACTGTTCTGGTTACTGTATTATGTTTTCTTTTATTCATCTGGCTGTCACTTTTAGCATGACACAATGAGTGGCTCTAGCTGATTCACACAGCCGTTGCTGGAACCAAACCAATCTAATCTTTTGGCTATAAGAAGGGTACTGTAACGGCTACGTTGCACTGCCACTACGTGTTAAGACGTGTACGAACCGTCTCCCTTCTTCACTCACTATCCAGATGAAAGTGAGGCCCCTGTTCAGTGGTGAGTTTCAGAGCTGGTTCTCCATCCGAGTCAGGAGATCAGCAGTGAGGTGGAATCATACCCTACGCGATGTGTCGGACAAAGGCTGTGAGCGTCAGTGAGCTTGTGACACAAACACATAACAACTCTTGTTGTCTTGTACATCCACAAAAAGTAGTGTCACATACTTCCATGTGGCACAGTCTGGTTTTGTTGTTTGGCTTTTAAGCATCCGAGTACATTTTTCCACATACTGTGCAGTTTTACCTTCATAGTTAATGCAGCCATTGGCGTCTTCATGTCCCGCTAAAAGAGTCTCCACCTCCTCCTCTGTCATTTTTTCACCTGGAACACAAAGAAGAATTACTAACTACTTCAACGCAATAAAGAAAAGAAGGACTCTCTGACAGAGGAGACAGCATGCTTGTTTATACTGTTCTTGGTACAGATAACTTCACTTAAGATATGCATGATGAGAAGACTAGATAAGGATTAATGATACATCTTCTTTGTGTTTTGCAGGTGTTTGTGGACTTACCTAGTGTAGTGAGAACATGGCGTAGCTCTGCTCCCATCACTGTACCGTTTCCCTCCTTGTCAAAGACACGCAGACCCTCTACAATATCCTCAAAGGAGCCCTGGTCCTTGTTCTTAGCGATGGCCTGAAGCATGGGCAGGAACTGTTCAAAATCCAGCATCTTGTAGTTCATCTCTGCAGGGGAAGTAATAACAAATGGAGACAGAAAACTGAAGTCGCTTATAGTTTTTGGTTTTTTTTTATATTTGAAACACCTCCAGAACTGTAATGAAATGGGGCAGACTTGTATGGTCATCGGGAAGCTTGCCAGGATTTAGAGAGCCTCTCTTTATGCCCATTTATTAATGCTATGTATCCCATCGTAAACCATTTGCTGAGTGTTAATTGTCATCTTCCAGAATAGTTTGCAAGTTAATGACGAAATAACAACACAGCGTAGCAATAGAAGATGCGGATTGTATACAGGTTCAAATGGCTGTTCAAGAATCAGGTTTTGGTTCAGGGGTTATACCTCTCTCTATACGTTTATCCTCCCACCAAACACACACACATAAGCATTGATACCAAGTTGGAAAAACTGATTAGAGAAACTCTTGCATATTTGCACAAATCCTAATATTTTCATTGATTTGAAATATACAAATAGCACCACTTTAGCACATGCCTCCATAAATACCAATTACTGTCACCTTGCAAGATTTTTATGGGTCATCATTACTTAAAAAAATGCTCTGTATGCTCATACCTCCTAACACAACAAGCCAAACAAACCGGTAGAGGAATTATAATTGCAGACACAACACCCAACCTAGCTGTTTGCCAAGGCAATGATCATGTAGTAGGTTGAATTGGTCCATTTTAGTTGTGACTGGTGAATCAGAGGCTTGCCTTCTAACTTGGGGTTTCCCAGGACCTTGAGCACCTCAGCATTGACAGGGTTCTGTCCAAGGGCGCGCATAACATCGCCACACTGGCTGTAGGTGATCTTCCCCTCACCCGTCCGGTCAAACAAAAGGAAGGCCTCCTTGAACTCTGATATGGAGACAGAGAGGTAGAAGTCAGATTGAGCTGTGCAGTACATTAAGTTAATGAACTTACTCACACATATTGTTTTGGCTTTAGACAAAAGCAACAAAGTCTGTGCATCTTCACAGCTGCATGGCGGCAGCAGTTCGCAACACTGCTGTGTAGGTAGGTATCCTATCAGCTGATTGTGTTGGGATCAGAACCCAAAACAAAACTAGCTTTGTGCCATTGCATTGGTGACATTTCATTATGAGAGACACTAACTGCACCTGCATGGCTATATACAGGCCCATATACAGTACAATGAAAGGAAAAAAGAAGCAGATCTTGGGATTACCTCCAGAGGTGAATACCTTGTCCAGGAATAGTCAATAGTCTTGTTTACAGTATCAATACCAAAAATGAATCAGTCTCACATTTGATCACGTTCTGGGAACATGATCAAACATCACGACAGAGTATTGATGATGCATTCACCTTATAAATAATGACTCACAATGGCTCTTCCCTACCTGATTAGCAGATTTTAATAATAAAAATAAAGATCAGAAGAAAACACACTTTGAAGGAAAAACTGAAATATACTGTGTTTTCTTTGCACATAATCTACAAAACTCCTCATCGCCTACAGCTACACTTGTCAGCGTAGTTTTCAACTCCAACATGACTTCTCTCATGTTAAACAACAGCACACAGTAGCTGGTGTCCTGCATCAGCGTGTACTAACTATACCTGTTCTAACAATCTGCAGCTGTTTTAGTGAATGCCACAAAAGAATAGTTTCAGTGTCCTTTGCCGCGCCTCTGTGAGGTCTGGGCCAACACCCTGATCCATACACTGCTCTGCTAAACACCACCTGGCTTCATGATGACTGCTGACATGTCACACACGATTTAAAGTGTGTATTTCTGCATCAGCATGCAAGAACACAAACATGCTTTACTTAAGTACTTTTTTTTCCAGGTTAGTACAGCATTCTGTGGCACTCAGGTTGGAAGTACTGAACACAGCAACACTGAACCTCACACAGTTAGAAAATGTTAAGTTTTGATGGCCTGTGTTGAGTCACCTGAAGGGATCCAGTCTGGTTTGCAGACAACAGTCGAGCTGCAGGGTCATAGTAACGACTTCATTAAGCTGTTTCAAATAGGTATATTACGACCATGACATGGTTATGGCTTGGCCATTAAAAACAGGGAAATCCCTTTTTGCTAATGAGATGTTAACTCACCCATGATCTGGTCCTCTGTGAAGTCAGACTGGTTGAGGAAGGGTTAAAAGGCACAGGGGAATAACAGTTAGATGCGGCAGACGGATAAACGACTGGCATTAGTGTGATTTTCAAATGAATCCTCCATTAACGCTAGCCTACAGTTAAGAAAAGGATTGTGGCTAAAGGCTTAAAGTTAAAGCTTGAATGAGTGAAGCAGGCCAGGGGAGATACGCAGCTAGCTTAACGTTAACGGGGTTAGATGTTTTCTAAATCTTCCAGTACAGAACAAGACACTGATGTTTATTACAAATATATCAAACGTAGCCATGCCGATAGATTAAACAATAGCTTTGCTTACCATGTCTGTGTTCGGGTGTCGGGTGACAGACGGGCGAGGGTCTGGTATCTTCACTACGCTGTGAGGAGGACACCGGCTAGCTCCGGACTCAGTACGTCGCTGATGATGTCACCGCAGCTTGGATAGCAACAGCCAATCACACGCCTCCATTTCACAGTCGCATCGCTGGCATTATTGCAGGGGAGCAGCTACAGACAGCTTCAGGGCCCCTTAATAAAGCATGCCACACCCTCTCTATTTTTGGGATTAAATAATAAATAATTATAGTAATAGTAATAATAAAAAAGCTTCTACTGATATTAACTCATAACTGTAATTTGTATGGGTCTTTTCTATTTGGGGGCCCTGTAATAATCACACGTCAACACTTTAATCTTCAACAGAAATGCCACAGAATCAGTGTCATGGCTTCCAGACTTCAACTCAGTTGATTGAAAAGCAATATCTGATGCAGATTGTTTATTGTTCTGACAATACAGCCCTTGGGGAATCTACACTCAACAGATCCCCTGCTGCTCTGTTACAGCAAAGTGTGGTCAAACTGTGAGGTAACAGCAAACCTTGGACCTAGAACACGCTTTCAAATCCCTTAACCTCTAAAATACAAGGTGTTTAAGCCAGTAATGTGTTTGGATATCTCTCTTAAAAACCCATCTTGTTTTCATCTTATCACATCTCATTTTCTAGTGTGAAGGTTCATGGCTTTTTTTTACTGAATTATTCTGTATTTCTTGGGAGAATACATATCAGGTTGGGGAAAGTCAAGTCTGATCTATATGTGAAAATTTTCTTTCATTCAACCTCACATGTAAATACATGTGAGGATGAAAGGAACTAAAAATTTTGACAGTAGGTTGGCACAGTCCAGTGGGTTACCTGATTAAGACGATGTTCATGTTTCAAAATAATTACAGCATGACATACTGATTGAACAAGAAATACATCTGTCCCAGAAAGGTGTAATAATTCAAAATACTGAGTAGCATATACAAATGAATATGGACTAAACATTTTATTGTTGAATTGGTAATTCATCAGGCACCGGCGCTGGTAGGTCTACATATTCTGCTTTCAAATTCATGATGACACTGTGTGACTGTCTGAATGTTCAAGAATAAATGGGTAATTGCATTTAATCTTCACTGGCTGTCTCGCCACACTGAAATCGGACAAAGTCCAGCACTCGAGCCTGTTGACCCCTGAGGAACTGTGCCACAGTCCTGCTGGGGTCTCCCAGGAAGGTCTGAGGCAGCAGGCGTGTCTCACTTTCACCGCACGGCAGGTCATCCATGTTGCCCAGGGACACGGGGGCCTCTCCCACTACATGCTGTCCCAGCTTACGTCCTAGAACTTCTTGTTCTCCCTCCTTTCCACCCTGAAATACGACCAATGCACCGTACCGACCCATGGCCACCTCAGTCTGGCCACTCACGCCACCGTGTACATACGAGCCGATGTGCCACTCATCAGGGACGCCCACCGTCACCGCCCGCCTCACTGACATGTTCTCACCGAGGCGACCTGAGAAGAAATAAGGAAAAAATGTTTTATCAGTGAATGGTACAATAAACTGATTTCAGCAAACTGTGCTTCATTTCATGGATGCTAAAGAATTAATTTCAATACCTTTAACCCTCCTCTCTCACGTATAAAGTCGACTATTTACAGTTCTTGCTAGGTCCAAAGATGTTTTTGTTTGTTCTTGTTTCTTTTTGCTGTCAAGTAACAACAATTTGTACATTTCAAATGCCAAGTCGTAAGCGTTTTTCACTTCATTAAACCTGATTGTTTTGACCACTTGGGGCAGCTGAAACAAGGTGTGAAAGAAAACAGGGACATTATCTTTTAAGTTGAGTTGCATTGCCTATTTAAACATCCAGCAAAAAATGGACAACATTAGCATTTATTTTTGTTTGTGCCCACCTGATGAAAGTCTAATATTCACTCTCTTTTTTTATTCTGTTTTTGGTCTCTACCAACTCCTGAAGGAAATATCAGAGTCTTTTGCTGCTAAATGCTCCACTATGTTCAACAGCTAGTGCTGAGCAGGAAGTGTACAGTCGGTTTTTAGAGCTTTTTCACTGAAAACAGCTGCCTGCTGTGGCCAAAAATTATGCTATTAGAGCAGTGAGAGTGAATCAAAACAGTAAAGTTGCGGGTCAAACAGCTAAACAATGAGCTGAAACTCGCTATAATGCTCCGTAAAGCTGAGAGGATCTGAAGATTTAGATTTGCGTGAATGTTCTTTGAAGGTTCATCATTAAAAGCGACCCGTTTCACATTGTCACATTGTCATTTGATATATTATCATAAAAATATCCATTATAGCCGCTTTAAGGTAAGACTTCGTCAAAATAAAATAATGTTGCAATGAAGACAGTGAATGCAAATTAATGAAATCCAGTCTTCAGTCAGATCAGCAGGTTGTGTCAATTTATTTTCGTGAAGTCAGTATCTCTGTGTAGATGTGAGCATAAGCACTGAGGTGAACTTACAGTAGAAAAACATTATGTGAAATTACCAGCTCTCCTGTACACAGGATGTTTTATTCCCTTGTTCAAAAGTTCAAAGTTCAAAGTTTTATTCGTCACGTGCAGTCAAACAAGTTTAACAGTGAAATGTTTTTCCTGGAAGGTTCCAAGCCTGTGCTAACACAACAAAATAACAATAATAAATATAGATAAAAATAGACATGTGAAGGTGCGTGGTTCAGATAGCAAAAAATATATGTATATACATTTACATTTAAGTGGTACTGTGCATAGTGCAAGATGCCAGGGTTCACTCTCTGTCTGTCAGTGGTGTATGGGGGGGTGTAGAGAGAGAGCACTCTCTGAGAGGAAGGGAGGGGTGTGCAGTGGAGGTGGAGAGGGGAGAGGGGCGGGGGGTGGTAGTAGGTAGTCCGTTGTGCCATAATGATGGGTTGTTACATAATTTCTAGTATATTAGATAAAATGTTGAAATGATGTGAAGATTTCCAAAGAAAATGTAGGCCTCAAGTGAAGACTTCAACGATATTACCAACAACTAACTTTACAAATGCTTGTCTGTAACTGTGTGGAATACATGCAATATGTATGCATTTCCTACATATCCCAAAACTAGACTGGCGATACATAAGTCACACTCCTCATGCTCCTTGGTTGTGTTATAGCCACAAGAAGCAGACGTTTCTGCCCAGCTATGTTTTGAAACAAAAGCGTGCGTGAAAACAAATGTGTGTTACACGGCCAGTATCGCTGGTGAAAACCCCAATTGGAGAAAATCTCAAAGTGCTGGACGGAGGAGTACAGAAGGGGCATGTGTTAAACAGCAGTGTTATAAAGATAAACTGAGCAGTGTCACTTCAGAAAAAAAATTAAATTGTTATTACTGACCTATTGTGAGAGCCACCCGGTCAGCAAGTGAAGCTCCTTCACCCACACTGAGTTTGGTTAACTCATCACCTGCCAGGACGCTCTGAAAGCAAATGTAGTATGTTAGCAGAATCAAAGGGGAGCAAAGGAAACAGGGCTGACGCATTCTGACGTCCTGAGTTAACATGTCAGATAGTGAAAGTCTGAACTCCTACTTGGAAAAACTGTGAAAAAGCCATTTAAGTCCAAAGTGTCTTAGGTTATGAAAACTGCATCATGCCAGTATCCAATGACACATCAACATGGTGTCGTATACGGTACGTGATGTAAAGCTCTACTTTGTAATATTTTAAGAATCCTCCACAAAATCATTCACTTAAGTTTAATTTTCAGCTTCGCATGACCTCCATGTTTATAACCCACTAAAATGTTGTTGTAAACAGATATAAGGACATTTTAAGTGTTTATTAATGTACAGTATTTGTTATAACTTCTCCTATGACGACACATTTTCTAGCAAGAGTTTCAAGGTTGATTTACTTTAACTTCCAAACGGGTGCATGACAGGAAAAGTTTGGAAAGAATATTTCACGAAGGAGAGAAAAGCCAGAAGATGAGTGATGAAAGTCTAGCTTCATTAAGAGCGAGCGTGCAGTTCTGTTTAGGCCAGTTTCACTTAATTAAGTTGTCCAGCTCGGATTAATAATGTCAGCTTCATATATGCCCCATGATCTAAAAGCAGGGTAAATAGAAAGATGCAAATCACTGATGACAGAAACAAAACAGCAGATATTTTGACTTGTCATAGTACAGGAACACAGGTGTTACCTTACTATTATTAATGATGGCTCTGTTATATTCTAAGCCATGGTAGTGTCACAGTGAGCCAGCATGCACAACACCACGACCCTGAAACTGAAGCAGCAACTCCTAGTCCTACTTTCCTACTGTGACATGTCAAAATGTCTTTCATTAAAAAGGCCCATTATATTGAGTTAGCTGTACTGGAATAGAAAACTGTTGTTGAGACTAAAGACTCTCCACACATCACTATAGCCGGCCACTGTCTATTTACATAAAAACGACATGAAATCAAACTATGGGAATTTCCGACTTCCAGCTCTGCAGTGCACAGAGAAGCTGCCCCCAGTATAACCCCTGTCCTCAGTATGTGGCTTTACCTTCACATATCCTGCCTGGCTTTGGGTTTTATTTTGGTGGTGAGCCAAGGTGGCAAATGCCACATCCTTAACCAGCTGTTGGAACTTCTCATTGCGGGCAACAAAGTCTGTCTCACAGTTCACCTGCAACAGACAAGAAGGAAGACAAATGCTTAACGCCATCATGTCCAACAAACTGGACAGTTATCAACTGAAATACTGACACTGATAATTAATCCCTGTCCCACTGGCCTTACCTCCACCATAACTGCAGCTTTATCTCCTATAAACAGGCCAATCATACCCTCTTTGGCTTTGCGACCCTCCAGCTTGTTTGCTTTGTTCCAGCCCTCCTTCTGGGCCTGCTCATGTAGCCAGGTCTCTGCCTGAAAGCCACACAGATAACTGTCACCAAAGCTCTAGATATAGATATATTATTATACACTTAAATTGTAAGTGCAGGTAGAGACTGAGAATGGGGGGGGGGTTACCTGTGCTATGTCATTATCAAACTTCTCCAGTGCTTTCTTGCAGTTCAGGAAAGTGTAGCCGGTGTTTTTGCGCAGTTTCATCAGGAGAGCTTTCTCAGCTGCCAGAAGCTGACACCCTGTGTGTAACGACTGTACATGCTGACAAATGTTGACCTGAGGATGACAGAAGGGAGAAGGTGCAACTTCAAAAAGCCCAGTGACCTGTAGCAGACAGTGGCATGTACCACAACTCTGTCACAACAAATGCCATTTTTAAGTAAAATATTCTACAGAGATACCCAGCTTCAAGGATATCTCCATATCAACATGAAATAAGAATGAAATTAAAACGGGCCCAGTAACGCTGGCTGGTAAGTCAGAGAGTAAGAAAGCTAACTAACATGCCAGCTCATGGTTCATGACTCCGCGTTAATATGCTCACCTTTGCGACGTCTCTTGTAATTGTTCTGAATAAAAAGGAAAACGACATATTTACAGCCCGTAGAAGTGAACTGTCTTATGAAAGCTCAGAATGTCATTGAAATCCACGCTGCGTAAGGAAGCCGTGTAGGGCCAAAAGAGTCTGTATAAAGTTACTCATTGCTGCTCAGCGCCCTCTACAGTACGGGAGTACAGTTGCATTTTCGGAGCCGTATCCAGGCAACTTCCTTGACCTAAAACACTGAGGCGGTCTTTAAATGACAGGCTACTACGTGTTGATATTCTGTCAATAGATTGCATTGTTTCTGATCATGGAAAATTATTCCAAAAGCAAAGTCTAAATAAAGACTTATCAAAATGTATCTGTGTACACCCCCATATTTCTGTTTCTGTTACTATTGTTTAAATCAAAATTAATGGACATCTCTGCTAGCACTAACCCTTTTTTGATAATTACATTTTTACTGGTATTATGAAATCTTTTACAAAACTTTATCTTTATCTTATCGTAGGTAACCCTGAGGAAAAAAAACAGCAATACATGGACAGTGACCCACTTAATTCATCTTTTCTAACTCACTAGTGGAATTATTATGGAACTGCACTGACAGAAAGGCCGCCAATCCCAAGAGAAACTGTAATGCTACTGTTCCTGTTTTACTATTAAGGTCTCTCTTATTGTTTAGAAACAGAAAATCAATAGTCAAGTGTTTTAACATTGGTCTGCTTGAAAGCACCTGGACGCCTCAGAGTCAGTGGTGGACAAAGTATTCAAATCATTTACTCAAGTAAAAGTAGCAATACCACAGTATAAAAATATTCCATTACAAGTAAACGTCCTTCATTCCTAAATGTAGTACAGAAGTGTTAGCAACAAAATGTACTTAAAGTATCAAAAGTAAAAGTACTCATAATACAGAGGAGCTACTGTCAGTGTTACTATTATATTATTGGATAATTATTATCAATGTATTAATATGTAAGGGTCACTTTAATGTAGTTGGTAAAGTGGAGCAAATTTTAACTACTTCACATGTTTGGTAGTTTAATCTGTGACAATGGATCATATTGTATAAACGGATCATATGTTTTGTATGTAAAATCTTAATTTGAAAAGTAAATCATAACTATAGCTCTTAAATAAATGTAGTGAAGTGAAAAGTACAATATTTAAATAAAAAAGTATAAAGTGAATGGAAATACTAAACTGTACTAATTGTACTTAAGTGCAGTAAATGTACTTAGTTACTTTCCACCACTGCTCCAAATATAAATCTACTTTTATTGTATGCTCTATGCATAACTTAAAGGATGTACATGCATCTTTGCTGTGTGGTATTTGCAGTGGGAGCACGTGACCTCTGAGTTAACTTACATAAACCCTGTGAAATACAACATCTGGCAGAAATAAGAAAAGGTCATTCTGTGTAAATGTATTTTTAGAAATGTAATTTAATATGGGACAATGTAGCCTTAAAATGCAGCAGTTTAAAAGAGACATTCAGCTTCATAGCTGTAAATCAATAGAAATTATATTCATTGTCATAAAAAGAGTCTAAAATCTAAGATGGCAGTCATTATCACAGCTCACATCTTGATATGGTCTTATTCTGATACATTAAAGCACCGCCTGTGTGCTAAGCAGGTGTGCAGTTTCACAGAGAAGAGATAGAGAGAAAGTTTATTTACACTTTTTTTTTGTGAGGTCCTGTTCTACAACAATCATTAGTCCGTTACAAATGTTCATTACCATTATGAACAAAAGCTTACAATTAAGAAGTTAAAATGTCACATCTGACAACACATTTTATCCAAGAGACATGATCACGATGGAATAAATTACATCCTGACTTATGGGCTGGCTAATGTGAGCATTTGGATTGGTCAGGTGAAACTTGCTATAAAAGGCAGACCATGATAACAGTCAGTTCACCTTGTTTTCAGGTTGCAGCTGAGTCAACATGAAGGTCAGTGCTGTCCTTGCACTTTGGGTGACCCTGTTCTACCAGGGATACAGCAGTAAGAGTATTTTTTCTGCTCTTCTTATTATCGGCATATTCTGTTATTACAGGTTCATGTATAACCATGTACAGTTACAAATAGGATTTCATGTCGGCTATCGCAGTGTCATTACGAAACCAATCTGTCCGGTTGATTCTCAGACACCCTGGACTCATGTCGGGGTCGGTGTGGTTATGGAACAGACACTAGTTTCTCCTGTCAGTGTAACTCATCCTGTGAGCGCTTCAGAGACTGTTGTTTCGACTACACTGAAATATGTAAAAGTGAGTGACAAAATCAGACTCTTGTTCTATAACTAATCATCAACACATTGTAGACTTCTGTAGGAAATGTTTTAATTTACCAGTATGTACATTGGCTCTCATCACAAGTGTGTTTCTTGTCCTTCTAGCTGCAGCCACATCTTGTAAAGGCAGATGTGGTGAGAATTACAACTCTCAGAACAAGTGCCACTGCAACTCCAAATGCGCCCAGTACAATAACTGCTGCAGCGACTACGCAGACCTCTGTGACAGTAAGATCACACATGTCACCTATAGCTGACCCCGTGTCACGTGCCACACAGTATATCACCACTGTTAGTCAGCTAGTTTCTGTCTGTCTGTGTTGCTCTACTGCTTATGACACCTAGTCACTTTCACATGGTGGACGCTGAATCTAAGCAGTCGGCAGTCAAACATTGAGCCTCGTGGTACTGCACTGAAAAATCTCAATTTCTCAATCAGATGTCTATGAGTTGTTAGCAGTTTCACCAAAAAGAGATCGACTGTTTGAGGCTCTGAGAGGGTCAAGTTGTCCAATATTTCATAAAAAAACAGAGTCCAAAATATGAATTCAAATTTGTGTAGTAGATCGTTGTTTTTTCTTTTTGTGTACTGCATTAATCATCTCACAACCCATCAGATTCATCTTGTGATCCTCTGGAGGGCCTGTATATGAATTAGTAAAAATTAGCACCATCTCGACCAGCTAGAACTGTAAAATGCTTACTTTTTAAATGCTTACGCATTGATGCACCAGTATTAATAATGTAATTTATTATAACATATATATCAGTCACTATAGTTTCTGCAAAACTGGTAATTTTTACTTTTGATACTTTAAGTACATTACTTATTTACTTTTAAGTAGGATTTTCAATGCAGGACTTTTACTTGTAATGGAGTATTTTTGCATTGTGGTATCAGTATTTTTACTTCTTCCACCACTGTTGGCTCGTGTAGCCTGCGTCTCTTGGTCAAATCTTCTTTCAGTATATGACCAGTGGGTGTCCCTGTTGTGCTAATACAACACACTGAAAGCAAAACAGGGTTCCGTTTACTCTTCCCTCAATTTAACTTGTCCTTCTACAGTAATACTCAGTGGTGGCAATACTGCAATATAAACATTTTCCATTTCAAGTAAAAGTCTTTCATAATTTTACTTGATTAAAAGTATTATCAACAAAATGTACTTAATGAAGTATGAAAAGTAAAAGTACTCATTATGTAGCTTTGGTCCCTTTCAGTGTTTTATATTATTATCATATTATTATTATTGTTGTGAACAGCATTTTAATGTTGTAGCTGGTTGAGGTGAAGCTCAGTTGAACTATTATATATACTGTAGTGATGTTTAATAATACATATATAAGAATCTATTAAATCTTCTAATAGTATTTTACATCATATTTATGTAGTTCTTATACAGTCTGTTTGTAACTTATGTAAAATCTTTATCTGAAAAGTAACTTAGAGCTGTAAAATAAATGTAGTGGAGGAAAAAGTATTTTCCTCTGAAATGTTGTGGGGTAGAAGTATAAAATAGCATAAAATTGAAGTAATCAAGTCAAATCTGTACTTAAGTAAAGTACTTGAGTAAATGTACTTGATGACTTTCCACCACTGGTAATACCGCATGTGCATAAATCACTATTATAGGTTAACAATGCTAAAACGATAAAGACATTATCTGTGTGTGTTGGTGATGTTCTGCAGGTGACGGAGGAGGTGGAGGTAGCGTGATCACTGATGCTGAGATCAAGGCTCTCTCTGAGATGCTCTATGCTCTGGATTCAAACAAGGCTTCAGCCTCAGAGTTGATCATTGACCCTCAGGCTCTGGTGCCCGACTCCCAGACCAGCTCCCAGTTAGATCTCTCCTCTGAAGCGTGAGGACACAATCGTATTAGCACAGCTCTCTCTCATTGGCTCCTCTTCTTCTTGATCTTGATGTATTTATTCCCTTTTTCTGTGTGATTTTGTGCTTCCAGCTTGTTCCGATACCTGGATGAGGAGGCTCTGTTCTCCAGACCCACCTACGCTGCTCTCCTGGCTGTGCTGGACAACTACCACAGGATGACTGGACAGGCAGAGGACTTCAGTCCTCAGCAGCTGGCTGAGCAGGATGCCTTCGTCAAGGAGACCATGTCCAACACTGAGCTGGGCAGAGAGCTGTTTACTTTCCTCTACACCAAAGGTAACTATGTCCACATGTAATAGTACAGCCTGACACTGGTTCAGCATTACACATACACACACACACACACACACACACACACACACACACACACACACACACACAGAGGTGTGGTAATGCTAGTGCTCTAGTGCAGGGGATTTCAAAGTCTGACACTGTGGGCCCCCCTCAGTGTCAGACAACTGCACCCCCAATAACCCCCGTCTACTCTGTTGAAAAAAAAATATTGATAGTGCAACATTAGTTAGTTGGATTTTGTCACTTCTCGTATTATTCTTTGTCTTACTTCTACTTGGAGGATAATCCAAGTGGACTGCAGTTCCCATAATGCTTTGTCAGATGTAAACAAGAGGTATAATGTTGCCATGGAGTCAGTGAGTTAGCTGTGGTCTACAACTTGAGCCCAGTTCTTTTTAGCGTAGATTTGTTTACATTTTGTCAAACTGGCACCATTAAAAGAATGCCGAATGAGCTATTAGCAGTTCCTGTTTGCAATGTACCCATGGATGCACAGACAACTATCAGCAGCTAACTTTAACTTTGATGCTCAAGAAAACTTAAAAACCTGATGCAAATTAGCAAAGTTCCGCAGTCATAAAGAGTGTCTTTTTCTAAGATTTCAAAGCAGTTTTATGGATGTTCATTCGCAATGAACATCAGATATATTCAGTGTAAGTCACACTGAATATAAAAATATGTGTATCAGGTCTGTGTGTTCAGATTTGACTGAGTTGCAAATTGTGGTGATCAGGTGCAAAGGGTTTTAAAGAACCCCCCTAGGGAGGCGCACCTCTCAGTTTGAAAATCTATGCTCTAGTGGTTAAAGTGTATGTTTTTCTGTATTTTAAGGTGTCTATGCATCAGAGGAAGCGTTCATCCAGGACCTGAAGATGATGTGGTTTGGTCTGTACTCCCGCAACAACAGCAAGATGGACTCCAGCGGCTTTGAACACATCTTTGCAGGTGAGGGCAGAGCAGATTTCTTTCAAACACCACAGATGTTTTGCAAATATGTTTTTCTGTGTGATTATTAAGAAACACATTCTGTAATAGGAGAGGTCAAGGGAGGAAAGGTGTCTGGTTTCCACAACTGGATCCAGTTTTATCTTCTCGAGAAAAGAGGACAGCTGAACTACTACAGCCACAGCTTCAATGGGCCTGTAAGCACACACCACAATGTTACAGACATCAGTATGCTGATTAATACTGTGACGCGTGTAGCACTCCCTTCATTTTCTCTCTTTCTTTCTTTCACCTGCTCTCAGTGGACTACCTACCCTGATGTCATGGGGATGCAGTTCATGTGGGACGGCTACTACAAGCAGGTCGGTTCTGCAGTCATTGGCAGCAGCCCTGAATTTGACTTTGCCTTATACAGCCTCTGCTACATCACTCGCCCTGGAAAACAGTGAGTATATCTACATGTCCTGTGATGTTGCCTTGCATGTGAATCTTTTCTGATTTAGATCTTTCGTTGTCCCTCATCCACAGGTGCCGTCTGAGCCTGGGAGGGAAGGAGCTCATTATCCAAACTTACACCTGGGATAATTCTTTCTATGGCGATGGGAAGAAGTTCATCGCCTCTGCTTTTCCTGCAACCCCCAGGAACTGAAGCTGCCATCTGCTAAATAATAAGCAACTCACGGAGGAGTCTGCTTGTGTTTCATTACACTCATGATTTTACGAAAAATAATTTTCCTCATTCAGTTTAAAAGTTAAGAGATATTATGTGATATAAATACATCACAACATCTTATTTTTGTTCATTCATGTTTTAATAAAGCAAAAAAGAAAATATCTTCTCATGTTGCTACTTTTCAGAAGTGGCCCACTATGACACATGTATATCCACTAAATAAAACAGTAAACCAGACAGTGGATTAATCTGCAGTCTTACAGAGCGAGAGAATGTGGTGCTCTCTCAGGGGCACGATAAAACTGTGCCTAATGGGGCAAAAAATGGGCGTTTACACACCCTGAATGGGCACAATACTGACACCAGCCCTTCAGTAGTATGAGCATGTGTGCATCTGACACAATTGCTTATTGTCTTATAAAAGAGCACAACACAAAAACAAAATGCAGTCTTTTGCAGTATGAACTACAGAAACAAAACGACATTAACAGATCCTGTTCTGCTTGACCTGCTTCAAACAGTAGCCACCAGCTAAACCTGTTCTTATCAGCTGTCCTTAAAGCTGTGTGTGTAACTCCCCAGTGTGGGGTTAAGTGTGTGTGTGTGTGTGTGTGTGTGTGTGTGTGTGAATGGGTGCATCCTTGTGTGTGTGTGTCTGTGTGCGTGTGTGTCCAGCTGGGATGGGGGTAGATTTTACTCTTTCACTCATCTAGGGTGACTAACAGGATAAATTCTGGTCTGCCGACAGAACAGGGGGACACACTTGCAGCCCTGTTTGAAGAAAGTATTACAGGAGATGGATCTGCCACTGATCCCATTGTCCACCAGTCTGTGTGCATTCATGCAAAACGAGAGCACAAGACCAGTCAGTTCGCAGGAAGGGTGCGGCCTTCAGCGATTCATCTGATTTGGGCCTCACATGCAGTCAAAGTGCTGCAGCAACATGACAATAAAGTTAGCCCAGGGAATAATTGCTCTCGCTATTTTGTCAGACCATATTACATTTTCTGAGCTGGTGACTCTAGAAATTAGAAGAGTAAATCTTCTCTCTTTTCACACTGCCCTCTTTTTAAAGCCCCAGTGGAATCAAATTAAACCACAGTGGGGCAAATAAAAGAAAAAAAGATTCAATTGTTTCTTTTGTCACTCACGCAACTTCATAATCGAATTATAGCTGGCCACCCGCCAGCGTGTCCTCGCATCTCCCCCAAATGGGCTCCTCCTGGCAGATCTCGTGAGCCACCTGACTTTTGTTTTGTAATTATATTATCCCGCTCTCTCTTTAGCTTGTTGTGGCTAATGGCTGCGCGGGCTAGCCCAGCTGCACATGCAGAAACAAAGCTGCTTATGGGGCCAGACAATGGACCCGTGGAAAAGGGACGCCTGAAGGCGGTCAGCCAATGAGCACGCACAACAGGGGGCCAACAGAGGGTTTAGGGAAGGGTTAAGGGGGTTTAGGGGTTCAGGCAGAGGGGGGGTGTCTATTTTACCCAGTAGTGGGGTCCATCAATGAGTTGGTTAGTAGGAGGACACATGGTCAACATCACCCCTGTCTCCCCAGGGTTGGTGCTGGGCTGGAGGGAGGTTCAAGTTTGGCTTAGATGCCAGCCATTTCTAAAGTTGATGGGGGACCGTGAAATACAGAGCAACGTTCATTCTCTGGTGTTTTTTGTATGATCTGAACAATTTGATGACCGTATTGTCATTGCCGTAACCAGTGGTATACATTTTGAAGTGGATACATACAGACATACGCAGAGTGACAGATACAATCTCGGTCCGTTAAAGTAAACTTCTTATAGTTTCGCTGCAGTAAAAGTATATCCAAGGCTGCTGATAATTGTAGGAAGAAAAAAGATTTTGATTGCTGCACATGCAATGTATCCTCAAAACACGAACCCACACATAAACACACGCGCACACTCACATGCACACACTCCTCATGCTGTGGTGTTGGCATCTCTCTGAGGACTTCCAGTATGACAGATGGACAAAACCCACTTTGTCCCGCTGTCACACACAGAAACTCTGGGGATCCAGAGGAAGGTCATGTTTGTGTGTGTGCTCAAGTGAAGTTTTATCTGTCCTTCATATTTTTTATTCTAATAAACTAAATCCCCATCTCACAAACATACCTAGAAAAGGTGAGGGAGGCAGTGTCCTCTGAGCAATGTGAACATGCTGAGTGAGCTGAGCAGCCAGTGGAGGATAGATGAGCATCTGAGCCACGGACTGTTAAAATAAGAGATATGCTTAGGAGAAGACCATCTGCAGGAGGACTTCATCATGTGCGGTCAGCACTGAGGGACCTGGGGACTTTATGGCATACATACAGTATTACACTTGAGCACCACTTGTGGAACACGAAGACTGGGTGATATACAGTAAGTGGGTCAAACTGGAAATAAAAATGATAAAGGAGCAAAAAAAGAGCAGTTTTGTCTTGACAGACGTTGCATTTAGCAAGTTGGGACGCCACTAATACCCCTATACGAAAATAAAACACAAATTCTAATTTATTTGAGTATCATAAAGAGTGTTACGAGTGTACGCAATGGGGACAGAAGGCCTCAGCTATCATATTCCCCTGCTAGTTCCACTCTGGGGAAGGCCCGGCTCTACTATTCCCATTTCAGGCTGCAGGTGTGGAATAGGAAAGGCAAAGACCCGGGGGGGGGGGGGGGGGGNAGTGGGGAAGGTGGTCGACCTGGGAATGAACGGGGGAATGAGAAGCACATCGTTTGGGTGTGCAGTTTTACCTTGTCACCTACCTCAAGCCTCTCTGTTAGAGCATGTTGTGCTCTGTTTCTAAAGCATGCATGTCCTCTGCCTCTCTGTTCCCCGATCAGTGATGACGAGTGTCTACAAGATATCCTGTTGTTGTTCACTTCTTTGTCACAGAACATTAGTGTGGTTCAGGGGCAGATTATGACCATTAATTGGTGGTAATCTCACCTGGAATATAAACAAGATGGTTTCATTCTTAGAGGTTGTGCATTATAATCTTTTATAATTTACCATTTAATTTAGCCGTATAAATTTGATTGAGCGTGTGTATATGCCTAATCTACAACTTGAATTAAGTGTATTATTTTATCTATTAGGGAAATGTAATGAATCATAGTTGAACTGTCCTACCACGGTCACAAGACGTTTGGTTGTGAGGTAAAAGGCAAACTCAGAAGGACATGAGATTATTTTACTAAAAAGCATACATTTGTCCCTTTCAGTTACTTCACAAGTGTAGGTTTCTCAAATGAGAGCAATGTTATTGTCAGGGTGTAGGATGTGAAGTGGCAAGAAAAGGACCCAAATGCAGACAGAGGAGGCTCAAAGCAGATTCGAAGATTTACTTAGGCTCTTACTTGGTGATACAGGTAGGCAGGCAAAAGTAAGTCCAGGTACGAAGAATCACAGGAGCACTAGAAATAAATACAACACAGAAACAACGCACAGAACACATCTGGACACAAGACACATGACATGTCAACTTTTGGTACCCTGCATATGTAAAATGATAAGATGATTTTACCACCTTTTTAAATATTTCTAAATTTTCAGAACAAATTTACAGGACACTAAAAAGAAATCCATAACTTCATCATACATTATTACATCCAGTAAAGGGAACTTTGCTTTTTTGATGATACAGCTAATGGCCTACTGAAAAATAGCAGCGGTGGAATGTAAGTACATTTACTATAGTACTGTACTAAAGCACAATTTTGAGGTACTTGTACTTAACTCAAGAATTTCCATTTCATGCTATACTTTATACTTCGACTCCACTACATTTCAGGGGGACATATTGTACTTTTTACTCCACTATTTTTGGCACCTATAGCGTGAAAAAGAACCATATCCATAAATGGTTCTTCTATGGCATCACTCCGATTAACCATTTTTGGTTCCTGTTAGCACCTTTATTTTTCTGTGTATAGTTACTTTGCAGATTTTGATTTTAGATACAAATCTTAAGACCAGAAAATGAAATAAGAACTATAACAAAGCTGTGGCTCCACCACGACCAGCTGCAACTTTTAAATGCTGCTTACATGTTAATGCATCAATAATATCAATAATCAGGAATAATAATAATTGCATTTGCATAATGAGCAGGCTACTTTTATTTTTGATACTTTAAGTACATTTTGCTGATAGTGCTTTTTCTTAAAATTTTAAAATGTGAAAGGTAAAATTTTGAATGCAGAACTTCTACTAATACTTTACTTTTCAAATTGCACTTAATTAAAAGACGTGAGTACTTCTTCCACCACTGACAAATACTGACAAGCAAGTCTTGAACATTTAAGGTGGGTTATGGTGAGTTAAGCTGCTGTAAATCCATAAGGCATGGACCTACATACTGCAGAGAAGAGCCCATTAAATGAGTCCCAAAGACACTACTGATGCTGGAACTGCTCACCTCACGTGACCAAACTTACCCCGTCTGGTCAAAGATGCCTCTTGGGTGAAATGAACTTGTTCAACAGCCTGTTTCCGCAGTGCGGAGGGATGGATGGCTGGAAGAGGGGACGGAGCAAACACCTGCTCACATGCAACTTCAAGCTGTCACATACAGTTAGGCTCAGCCGACTGAGCGCGTCTCTCCTCCGTTCAATGCAAACGTGCTGCGGATTTGGCGGCCGCCCTCGCGAAGCAACAAAGGCCTGGGCCTCTCCTGTTTGAGTATTTCAGTGAGCTTATGCACATCTCCCTGACCCTCCACACACACACACACACACACACAGAGGCTACGAGTGGAGCTGCAGGGGCTCTATAGCCACGGGCCGGCCACGCGCGAGCTCAAGCGCGTCAACAGGAATTGATTGGGAGGAGGGGGAGGGGGAGGAGCTTTAACGTGGGGGTTAAAACCCAGAGCCCCAGCAGAGTGACCCACGCTGAGACTCTGTGGGACAGCTGCGAACTGCGCCACTGTTGGACAGAGAGAGCAAAACTGTGATCCGCGCAGAAAAGAAACATAGCCTGCCATCCGCCAAACTTCCTGAGGAGGTACCGGGACACTTCAACACGGGTATGTTTCAAAAAGGTTTTAAAAAGTAATTGATGTAGCCTGAAAGACTATATGGGGCAGATGCGCATATGTGCTAATCAGGCAAACAGCTCGTACCTTTTAAATTCGAGTCCAGATCAATCATTATTTATTTTTTACTGTTTGACAAACGTGGTGAACCTGCATGTTGGCACAGCCCTGCGGCGCTGGTCTCCAACTAAAACACCTAAAGTTAGCAGGCAATGAATACATCTAATGGACATCTGTAGTCCTATAATAAGCCTGTTTTTAAATGCTTCAGTCGACATTTAGCTGCTCAAGCTCGCAATGTGTGGTGAGAAATTAATATTTCTGCGTTTGAAAATGTCTGATTTCAATTCAGTCAGAGTCGTCTGTCACTGATCTGGGGATGTCGAGCTTTCTTTTAATCCCATGGTCGCCGCTTCATCCACGGAGCAAATCCTGCGATGCCCCAGATTGAAGTCCTGTCGGTGACTTTATCTCGCCGGGGCATTACCAGTTCACAAATTGACCGGGATTATCCTGAGTGAGGGGAGAGAGGGGGAGAGAAGGAATGGAAATAGATATATGAAAATTCAAATAGCCATCACTTTGCACAAAGGTATCGTCCAGGTGATCTCTTCCCTGCGCGTTATTGTTTCGGTCAATCAGTCGCCAACACCTGTGGCCGAGAAGCGCGCGACAGGAGGGAACTGTCCGGTGCTGAAACCTTCGGGCCGGTTTGAGGACTGCTCACAGACACGGTTTACAAAAATAAGTTAGATTTTTATCATTATTCTGTTATTGGTGAATGAAAACTAACACTCACTGGCTCCGGGTCACATCCTTCACAGGACCATAGCCAAGGTTGTAGAAATATCAATGTCATGAGCAATGCACCCCAATGCACCCTTTAACCTCCTCTGCAAAATTTTATCAGACACCAAAAAGAACCCTAAATTTTCTTATTGTTTTGATTTTAACTCTTAATTAATAAATCAAATTATAAATTATATTTTCTGTAAATTTAGTAAAGAGAAATACAGAATCCTTTATTTTTATAGGCCTAAAAGTAACCAAATTTAACTTAAAATACTGAAATCTATTATACATATAAAAATACCCACTATGTGTAGGGCAGCCATAGCATGTCAGGTGAGCCAAGAGTTTGCACGTTTGTGAGTCTAAACAAAGGCTGTCAGGTTCTTCAGATGTGAAAAAAGTATTCAGATCCTTTATTTAAGTTAAAGGAGCAATAGCAGTGCAAACAAGTTCTGCATTCAAGCTTTAGAAACAACCTAAAGTATCAAAAGTAATTTATTTTATGTAACACATGGATTCAATATCTTAATGCGTCGTTATTTTGTTGCGGCTGATTGAGCTGGTGTTTGTAGTTTAACGTACTGTATAACAATACATCATATTTTATAAACTTATCATTTTGTATGTAAAATTTAAATATACAATGTAACTAGTAGGGGAGTAAAAAGTACAATATTTTCCTCTAATAAATGGTGGAGTAGCATTAAATAGAAATACTACATTTAAGTACAAATACTAGAGTATTTGAGTTCAGTACTTTTTCAGTAAATTTTTACTTTTCACCACTGCCATTATTTTTCTGTGCTTGTAAGCGTACTGGTGATTGAAACAAAGTTTTATTTGCAATGAAACTCAACATAATGCATTCATTTAGAGTATAACAATGCAATAAAGAATTTGCCCCTCAACAAGACTGTGAGACAGAGTTGACCCCTAGTGAGATTTATGATATTATTAATGTCCCCAGCAATAACAAAATACACAGAATAACAATAGAGAGGATTTTCTCTACTGATATTGATAGAACACTGAATGCACATCATGTCCACAGTTTTTATGAAATGTAAGACAGTTACAGTAATAAAGATGGTAAACCTGTCTGCACCAGAGCACATGTGTCACACATGTGACGGAGCTGTTTTCTTGTTTCAGAGTACTATGATGATTAAACCGTACGTGAGACAAGGTGAGGGAGAGGAGGTCGTCAGCCCTCTGCAGTGGATGGATGGAGACATGAGCTCACCTGATGGAGATGCGTCGGTGTCATCCCACCGCTACGGAGCAGGAGGAGTGAACCAACAGGACAGGGAGATGGGGAGTGAGGATGCGGAGGAAGACGAGGAGGACGATGAGGAGAGACAGGAGGACGAAAACGAGTCCAAACGACGAGGGCCCAAGAAAAAGCGGATGACCAAGGCCCGGCAGGAGCGATTCCGCGCCAGGCGTGTAAAGGCTAACGCCAGGGAGCGCTCACGTATGCATGGTCTAAATGATGCACTGGAGAACCTGCGCACCATCATGCCCTGTCACTCCAAAACACAAAAACTGTCTAAGATAGAGACATTACGGCTGGCCCGCAACTACATCTGCGCTCTGTCCGAGGCCCTGGAGGGGGGCCTCTCCACAGAGAGCAGGGCTTTCATGGAGACGCTGTGTAAGGGACTCTCACAGCCCACCACCAACCTGGTGGCTGGCTGCTTGCAGCTGGGACCTTCTCCTGGAGGTGGGATGAGGCCTGAGGACAGACACAGAGTTCGGGCAGCACCTACTCCTCTCAGTGGCGTGGTCAGCTACTCCTCTCCGGGCCTGCCAAGTCCGCCGTATGGCACTTTTGACTCTGCTCACCTGCTTCACCTGAGGGCGATGAAAGGAGGAGTGTACGAGAATCACTCGCCAAATGAGTACAATGCTGGCGGTGTGGGGACCCCTCCGTACGACGGCCCCCCTACACCACCTCTGAGCATCAGCAGCAACCTGGTGCCCAAACAGGAGCCTTCGCCCCACTACCCACCCCCGCACCACTACTCCCCCTCCCCTGTGGACCAGGGCCTGTATCAGACTCAGACCGGCTATGATGTACACTTAGAGGGGCCATATGACTCCTACCATCCACCGCACATGCCCCCCCGACAGATAACCTCCGTCTACAGAGACTAAGACGGATGAGGAAGGTCAATTCTGCTTCAGCCATCAATACAACCTGACTGACCGTCTTCGCTCTTTGATGCTTCATGAACACTGACTGATACTGATGTCTCGTGGACTTTAAGACTGAAGGATGAGTCTGCTAGTAGAGGAACTGTAGAATAAAAATGGTTTGTTTACATGTGTAGTGCACTTAGACTAGCACTGCTGAACATTGTTAAAATTAGGAAATACTTGACTTAAACCAATACGTTTTCTTAAAAAACTGATAACCAAATGATTTCAGGACCTCGAGAGTCCTAACAGGAAATGTTGCTCTGGCCATTTTGACCAGATGTCCTGTTACTGTGATATGAGCACTTTTATATGAACTTCGGTAACATCAGATATTCTACATAAATTAAAAGTATTTCTATTTATTCTCTAATTTAATACAGTGTATATGGACTTTGTTCTGATGTGCAGGTGGGTGTCTGGTTTTCCTTTTGTATATTTGTGGTCAAGGCCTCTCTTTGTTTGCTACTTAGACTGATAGTTTATCGCTTATATTTCTTTTGTGTCCACCTTTCTCCGTTGTTTATTACAGTGTTTCATGTTTTGCACTCGAAACATATTCAGAGGTAGATTTCCCAACATGATGTAGGTGATCTTTGGAAAGTGTTGTCTACAGAAGGAAGATGTTTTGATTTTAAAACTGGAAGATAATAAATGAGGAGTGATGGAGTGAGGGGCCGAGGCGAAGAAGCAAAAATGGCATTCTCAGGTTAACATTGTGAAAATGAAAAAAAAATAAATCCAACAAATTTTGCATTGGATACCATATAATTTTTCTTAGTCTTTTTCATTTATGTTTCTCTTGGAAAATTTGATGTTATTAAAATATTAAAAATTCAATCAGTCTTTGGATTCTGTGTTTACTTTTTGTTAGATAGATAGATAGATAGATAGATAGGGATCCTGTTCACTTGCGACTTTGTTTCTCATTTTTCTCCCCAGATTTCGCCGGTTTAGCTGCACTAATCCTTTGGCCGTCATTTAATGAAAGGGGCTGATGTGCGAGGCAGGATTGTAAGATAAAGATTTATGATTAACATGGCTGCCCGGCCATGCAGACTTTCTTCTTCACTGACACTCGGGCAGCATAATCCTGTCCTGACATTCACTCAGACCACAACATGACACTCACATAATGTAATAAACATGTGTGTACATTTATACCTTTGACCTTTCATATACACACACAGACATTCAGGAACACATTTGTAATACCTAAATCAAGATTTATGGGGTTGGAGATACCTGACTTTCCTTTTTTGTTTTTGATGCAGAGGCAGGAGTGAATCTGACGATCAAAAAGTAATGGAGAGACATTAGATGACAACAGGTGGAAAAGAGCAACTGACTGAGTAGAAAAATATTGGCCTGAAAATGTAAAATAAAGACAATGAAGAAAAACAACAAAGATCTGATCTAAGAGCAGCCACTTCTGTTGATTCATGGTCCAGGCTGGTCAGTGTGAAGGCCACCCACTGAGAGGTCAGTTAGAGGGGGTCACAAGGTCACACCGGGTCATGGCTCACTGGTGGGAATGGTCTGAAAGAGTCCAGTTGTATATCACCTTTTTGCTGGTCAACTTATCTTCCTGTGTATTTGTGCACAACGTTCACCGCATCTTTCCATTTAGAACAGTGAGTGTTTGGTAAGTATGATGTTAGAGGTTATATTATGGATGAAATGCTCGTAATCCTGATAAACATGCTGATGAACATCCCACGCTTGACCTGCGCTGGGAAAAATATATCACTTTGTTTTTGCAAGGATTAGTATAAGCCTGTGTGTGTGTGTGTGTGTGTGTGTGTTTGCACTACTAACCAGGGGGACCAGGGACTAACTTTAAAGAGGCAGGATGAATAACAAAAACAGGGCATCTCTCTGCTCTTTGAAGGCACAGACTATCCCCAGACAGGACATCTGACACTAGATGTGTGGGATACTCCTTATTTATCCACATGATAGATGATAGACAGTTGATAGACCAATGTCTTAGGAGGACAAAAGATTTTCCATTTGAAAAGGGCACTTTTGCACCCAAGACAAACAAAGGGCTGCATTCGCCCGTACCCCCTTGACCCCTCTGACTGTGACTCTGACCTAGACGAGCCTCTGATGGCAGCAGAGGTGCTATATGTCTCATGTGCTACTGCTATCTTGGCCAGAACACTTCTGTAAAAGAGATCCTTTATCTCAGCGAGGCACATTCCTGGTTAAAGGAACATTTTGGAAACTTCTTATTTTACAGATCCGTAATCTTCGAATCATTTCCTGAAAATTTTAAAGGAGTTTCCTGAGGAGAACCATGTAATTTGGTACTAATTATAGAAAATTACAATCCCACACAATTGATTGCAAGTGTAACCAATGTTTTAAAGTCAGTGCACAGGTCAGCTGAGCGTACAAAAATGTGAAATTTGTCTACAGTCATGGAGAATAAAGTTTCCAATGATGGATTAATAATGAATGAATGTTTAATAGGGTTTAAATGGAACAGTTCTTTTCATATTTTCAAATGTTCAAATTCATAATTTAAATGAAAATGTTTTGCGTTTTTTCTTGGAAATGTTCTTGGAAAGTATTACGAACCAGTAGAACCAGAACCAGTAAAATAAAGCATTACAGAGTTTTTTCCATATTGTTGTCGGTGTTAATTTTTGTCTGAGAGCAACTTCCTACTGCCTGATTATTATCTGCAAGTCAGCTACAAAATATATAAAGTGTATGTGTTGGATTTAGTAGGTATGTGTATGTTTATGCATGTGCAGTGTGTGCTTGTGTGAGTGCACAGATCGTGCGTGCATGATTGTGTTATTTGGGATAAAACAGTATTAAGCAGCTGATCGGAGCTCAGTGTCTGAATGGTTGCATTAACTCACTAATCCTGAGGGGAGAGGGGCAGTCGAGGCAGCAGCTCCTCGTCGCCTCTGTTACACAACAGCATGCAGCTATTGTGCACTTTGTCAACAACAAAGCATCTGATGGTGCTGAACACTCACTCAGGCACCAATAAAAGTATCTTCATTCAAATGATGTTCAAGAAACAGTAGTATCCTGCACTGTATATTCCCAGCAGGAGTGCTTTGGCTGTCATGGGATGCATTTGTAAGTACTGAATCTATAAATTTCAGAAGAATTGCACCGCCACCAAGTGGTGAAACGTATTTGCTAAAACAAAATCATCAGTTGGATGAGATATGAGAATTTGGCCACTAGGTGTCGCCATTACACAACCTGCTGTAACTGTGAAGTCTGACTGAGGCCTTCGGGAACTCCTGTAGAGGGAAGAGACAGATGTGATCCTTCACTGCTCGGCTTTTCTGCAGTTGATGAATGACTGACATTCAGTCATCTGTTACAGTCAGTCACACAGTCTGCTTAAAAACCTCACAACCTTTGTAGTGTGCAAATTATATATTTGAGGGTAATGTTGCACAAGGTAGAGACTGAATAAAACAGATAACATTTGGTGGGATATCATCTGTTAAACACAGCGCGCTGGCAGAGTGAGTGAGGAGTGGGAATAAAATTAACCTATTTACATGTAAACTGGTTGGTGGAGTGTGTTTGGATCAGAATAATCAGGCTAATGAAGGTACCTGGGGACTCGGCTCCATCAGAAATCTGCATGCCGTCCTCTATATCCAGCTAGCGACCGTATCAAACTCTGTAATTATTTACCGTGAAAGGACATGAAAAAGGATTAATCAAGGAAATCGTACTGATTAAATCTTCAAAGGCGGCATTGAAGAGCAAGGGCTAATAGGGAAGAGAGATGTGGTCGGTGCTTTTATCCTTGAGGTGGAAAAAACGAAGAACAAAAACAGGCAGTGCTCTCCAGGACTGCTGCCACACACTGCTGGTAAAAGGAGCCAAAAACAAAGTAGAAAAACAACACTGGCGCCATTAGAAGTAAAACTCTTATTTGGGTTGAATGTTATTGTTTGATTAATTTCACTTTGATTTTGTGTGATAATGCCTTCATAGATAATGAGACAAATGATGTGTGTAATGGTTCTGATGTAGATGGGTACTTCTACTTCACTACATTTCAGAGTGAAGTATTGTACTTTTACTTCACTATGTTATGAAGTATAATTATTGTTAGACTAACCTGCCCAGTAGTATATAAAGTTATAATCAGCTCCACAATGACTGAGTAGTACTTTAAGCTCATATAGCTGGTAAAAGTTGTTTTACTTTTACTGAAATAAGATTTTGAATGGAGGACTTTCACTTTAATGGCTTGTTTTTACATTGACATAATCCTATTTTTATTTAAGTAAAGGATTTAAAGACTTTATCAACAAGAAAAGAGGTTCAAGTAAGGGAGGGAGATCAGACAACAAGTTGCACAATGAAAGCCAAAGATCCATCACTTCCCCCCAAAACGTGTAAAATAACAACACATACATTCCTATAACAATCTCAGGAAAATATAGCTTTTTCTTGATATATCTGTACTCTCATACAGAACCATTTTTGGTTTATATTCTTAATGAATGTCAGTCATTTTGAAGACAGTAGGGCATCATATTGAACCAGTTAATGATCTTCTAAAGCAAGTGTCCAGCAGTTTGGCCTTGTTTCACCTCCCTCTGAGGACAGAAATTCCCTACCTCACTGTATAAGGTGTCCTATTACTTACGGACAATTAATTGTCTAAGACAAAAGCCAACCTAGGCAAAAAAAGTATGTGAACAGAGAGCTGTAAAAATGTAACTGCATCATTGTGGCCAACAGCAGTTTAATTTCCTGGTTGAATGAGTTGTTACGTCAGTCCAAACAGCTCCACATGTCGAGGGGAATAGAGACGTACGTAAACACTGATGAGCCACATATAGATCAGAGAGCAAAGTCCTGCATTACCCTGTCGGATGTAATGGTGAGCGGAAGAGAGAGAATGGTTTAGAGAGAGAAGAGCGACCCTGAGGGGGAGAGGGGGAGGAATCAGTGTGTGTTTGTGCGTGTGTGTGTGTAACTGTATCCCCCTGGTGAAATGTGCTTACTGTTCCAGTTTGCTGTCCTTCCCCACTGTCCCTTAACCTAACCCCCTATGTGGCATATTGCCAGAAGGTGTTGGTGTGTGTGTGTGTGTGTGTGTGTCCATATTATGCAAATGAAATAAAAGTGAAGGTGTCTGTCTTAAATTAAACTAGGATATGAGTTTACATGGGCATCTCTTCCTCAGAAGTGTCTCGGTGGGACCCTGCCAAGCCTGACGGGACGGTGCCATTACTGCTTTTACTGCCAGCATTAAACACTTGGTTTTTCCTAAACAGCCGATCTTATTTACACAAGGGCACTTCACACACTGAATGCCATTAAACTGTTGGTATAGCTTTGATAGACTGTACTTAACCCCACGTTTATTCACCATATTCTTGTAATGCACGAGGCAGAGTGGAGCTGACTTCTTCTTCACACGCCTTTTAGCATATCAGAATTAGACTGACATTTACGCAACATTGCGTCAATCTCACCTCAGGCCTCGCCTCCTGCTCCTCCACCTAATACTCTCCTACCTCTCTGAAACGACACTTGCAAGCACATTTATGATATCCGATCTGAATTAGATCCGATCTGAACACTTAAACTGGCAGCAGTGTGGAATCGACATGCTAGCACACAGGAGTCCAACTGTATCATGTTTGTAAAACTTGTGTGACTGTGTTCATCTCACAGCCATCCACATTTAATTGAATCATCCCAGCTATTCCAGCGCTTCACTTTGGGTGTTTCATTGGATGACAAATTGAACCGTGTGATGGGTGACTGAGGGGCTGAGGGTGTTTTGGGCTTGCAGTGGATCAGCGTTTTAAAGAAGGCCACCTACTGTAAAAGTTCCCTCCTGATGTTTGATGCTTTGCACTGCGGGATGAGACTGTAATAAAGCAACTGCACAAGGAGGCCGTCATCCTCAGACAGCTGCTGAGGCAGATAAAAAGAGTTGGGAATATATGACTGCGACAATCAGTACATTTTTGTATCATGTAATTTAAAGCTGCACCAACTGATATTCTTATATTTACCATGGATCAAAAGACTTTGTGTATTGTGAGAGGGGTCGCGAGCAGTGACAAACCAACAGATAATTATCACCCAACTCTCAGTCCCTCTCAGCTCTGTGGAGCATTTTAGTACATTTTAATATACTTTCAGCTCATTGTCTTGTTTTGTTTGTCTTTTTGATCGGCTCCCACTGCTCTCATCAGCATCGTTTTTGTGAAAAAGCTATAATAAACTAACCGTACACTAACTGCCCAGGAACCAAACAGCACAAAGACACGGTTAGCGACTAGCTGGTGAACTAAGTAGAGTATTTAGCAGCTAAAGAGACGGATATTTCCCTCAGGAGATGCTAAAGAGCTAAAAGAGAGGAAATAATCGAGTTAGAATGAATGCTAATGTTGCTCAGTGTCCTCTAGATGTGTAGAAACTCTTTGCTAACACGCTTTTTGACCCAAGTGGCCAAAAAAATCAGTTAATGCAGGTTTAAGATTGCAATATTGATATACTATATGTTGTTATAAGTAAATTTCCTGGAAAATCAATTGAAAAAAAGTTAATGGATAAAATGACTTGCTTAATAATTAGCAGGTTAACCAAGCAATTTAAATATCCCACAAATGAAGATATTCATCACACTGATTCATCACACAAATCAAACAAAAATCCTATAGTGCCATAAATAGAGATATTAAAGGGTTAGCTACCACAGTACAGTATAGCAAAATCTCAGAGTTGACACAATTATATTGTCAAACTGTAGCATCATAACATCTCCTTGATAAAGGTTCGTGGACTATAAGAACATGGGGGACAATGATAGAGAGGACTTTATCTTTCTATCCTTGACAACGTCTAACATGTTGTATTTTATAAATATATTAGAATGTTGTCAATAAACCAAAACAAAAAAAAAAGTATATTGCTGAAACCTAGTGTCTAATGTGTTTTTGTTACGCCGGCTGGCACGCCGGCAGTCAAAGCTGGTAGACCCAAATGCAGGACCCGGAAACAGACAGACTTTTACAGGTTTTAATTA